>JAMKCH010003805.1:0-193391 GCA_023653785.1 Ophioderma brevispina
CATGAGTGAATGGTTGCCAGTTTTCGGAGTTTGGCTGGTCAAAGGTCACACGCGTTCGTTTGTTGGTCACAAAACAATACGTTGGATTCTTGTTCTGAGTATTGTAAGATCCTGTTTGAGGTAAGTTTGAAAAATCTGACGATTTCAGAATGACTTTAAATTTGGCATTGCTTATTGGTTGATACCAAGTCCATGTACAGCGGCATAACCTTTCCGTTAGCTGATATACTTAAGTCCAAATGTTAAAGATGAATGAAAGACAAAAAGGTTATGCTCATCAAGACTATGGGACCCCCTGATTTTTTTCCTGGAAGTAGAAACGATTTTGATATCAGATGAAGGCCGTATTTTTTCTCATTGTCGTCCTTAATTTGAGCCCTCAAATCCTTTTTCAGTCCCAAGATAAAAACCCAAAACCGCGTTTTTAGTGATTAGCCATCGATATTATCACAGTATTGAATAGGGCTTTGCAACTTGCATTATTGATTGCGTCTACCATCCAAACGCCAAGTTTTGTTTCCCACGGTAAACTTGATGGGGTGTATGTGCAAGTGCCAGGTCTCAGTGATTAAGTAGAGAAACAATACACATAATTGAACAAGCACCTTTAATATAAAATTTGTTTTTTTTTCAATAATTTTAAAATTGAAAGCCCACAAAATGTAAGCAATAGCTAAATTCAATATAATCCTGAAGACGCAAATGGGTAATCCTATACTTTTTTTTTGCCCCCCAATAATTGAACGCAGTCATGCAATTAGGGGTTTGGGTTTAACATATTGTTTAAAAATATCATGCAGGAAACTGGAAGGCTGTTAACCTGATAATAAAGAACATTGCAATACCATTTCCATTTAAGGTTTGCTTTTTTGAAGAATGGCCTATGTATATTGTGTATTTAACTCCTTCCACAGGTCATAAATTAATCGGCATTGTGTTCCTGTTCCAGCCGATTAGCAGTGGCGGCGCCAGAGGGATTGCCCCCATTTTTTTCTGCCCCTAATTTTTTTCTTGCCCCTTCTAGTTTTTCCCCTGGCCAGAAAAAAATGACAGATTTTTTGACAAAATGTAGCATGTATCAAAACGGTTTGCTTTACAAAATTAGTGTCACTCACTTTGTAAGATCGGGGTCTGACACCCATACCCAGAGGGCTAGTTTGTTGAGTAAATTGTTCTTTTTTTTTCTATCCACAAGACTTCCTGTTGCTTCGAAATGCTACATTAGTGCCAAATGCTTGTCCTTATTAGACAATTCGCCATAGGGTGTTCACCCCCGGTGTAACACATTTTCTGGTCAATGGTCCATCGGGCCCTTCCATTGTTCAACATTCGAGATGTGCCACCGCAGCACGTCGTGGATTTTTTTTCGTTTTTAAGTGTGGTGGTAGACATTGATTAGATATGAAATCCTGAATTTTTGAGCATCATAGTCCATTTCGTTTTCCACTAGAGCAATTGGAACTTTAGGGGGGGTCACCATCCAAAGTGCCTCCCGATGTGAAAGAACCATTTGAAAGGGTCACAGATTAGTAAATGGGCCCCCACAACTTTGACATCATTATCTAGGGTTACTCTATTTGGTGTAGAATTCAAATCTAGCACCAGGAGTTCATAGTGTGTTTACTTTTAGAGTTATGAGGCGTAAATATGCGCCTTGTTCATCGGGGCCAAATCTGGGGTCAATTGGTTCTCCCAAAAGTAAGAACATTTTTAACTGACCTTCTTTTTTGTCCTCAGAGTTACATATTATAACTTTAAAACCAATACAATTATGACACATTAGAAAAAGTAATAAGGGAGGTACAGCCCCTTGAAAATGGTAATTGTACTTTTTTGATACATTTTGACCCCCATGAAAACCATGTTGAACATTCGACACCACCCTGTACGTCAGCTATGTGGAAGATAATATATAAACACTTTCCTTGAAAGAACTAGCTTGGTGTCTTTATTTTTTCACAACAAAAATACACACTCAAAGTTACCACACAAAAGTATAAGTGTGACCCCAGCTGTCATTGTACATGCACAGTGTATCACCATATACATTCTCTGGGGAAATCAGCAAAAGTGTCTTGTGCTGAAAACAATGAAGACATCAAGACACACCACGCTGGGTTCTTCAGAAAGTTCTGATGATGTTATCTCAACATATTCTTGAAGTAGAGGGGTGAGTCATAGTCAACATTGAATTTTCAGGGGGGGTGGCAATATATGTCAAAATGCAAATTAGGATTTTTCATAGGCTGTACTGGACTTTATTATACCCTTATGTGCTTATTATTGTACTGCAAACATCCTCATGTTGCCAGATTACAAGAACATCCTTAAACATGTTGTTACTTACGGAAGTTCTGACCCCAAACTTGGTCCCAGATGAAAGATATTGCATTTTTACAACCGACTAACTTTAAAATGAAGGAGCTATCACCTTTTGTAATGCCAGATTGAATTCTCATCAACATATACCCCCAGATAGTGGATTTTTTCAAAGTTGGGGACGTTCCATTACAAGTTTAATGAGATGGCCGCTCAAAATTGTCTATTGATCACAGCATTTTGATGGTGACCCCCCTAAATGTCTGAGTGCTCCTGCAGAAATGAAAGCAGTTGAAGCTCAAAATTTCAGGATTTTCATTCTCATCATATCTATCATCCACCAAAACAAACAAATCCATACATGCTGCGGTGCACATCTCGGTGTTGAATGGAATAGCCCATCTAGCATTCATTATCTCATTTTGGCCAAAAATTATGTATGTACTTCCAGTAAGTTTGGCGTTGGTCTCAAGATGCCAGGTTCCTATGGGGTGTACCAGATTTTTGAATCGTTGGTCCAACAGTGGCCATGGTCTTTGGATCAAAATTTTGAATGGCTATAAATCAAACTTACCAAAGCATTCGGGATTGATTGCAGGCAGTTTCCATCTGTTGTCCTGCTGGCTGTCATCTGCTTTCCAGTTTTATCAACACAGATGCTTGCAGTCCCTTGTCCTATAGGGCGTTTGCACGGCAGGTCAATAGTTATCTTGGCCAACCTGCCTCCAAACCAACAAAAATCCCAAGCATGCAGAGAATACACAGGAATCACCTGTAGAAAATAGCTGGAAATGTTCAGGTGAACCAGGTGCATGCATTGTATTCTTCACATCCTTGGATGATCTGAGGGCAAACAAAGTCCATTCATATAATTTTACCTTCAGTGAAAGGGCCCTATAATTATTACTAGTACGGTATTTCTACAGGTCCTTTTGTTTTCTTGCACTTCTCTGCTTTGGTCATGGGACTTGTCAGAAGAACCACCGACTCAGCTAGGTTCGTGCTCTATGAGGCAACAATTGGCTTCTTATTTGTATGTTAGTCCCAGCCACAGATCTAGTGAAGGTTGGGGCATTTTGTCAAGTTGGATAGATTTTGTCAGACTTTTTATGAGTTGCAAATTTGTGCAAATCGGGTCAACATATGTCACATTCCAAAATTATTACTTGATACATTTTCTTTCAGCTAAACGTAGTTTCGATTATAAATTTTGAAGAAAATGTGTGAAGAGGTAATTTTTTGTTTAATTTTTTCCATTTTTCTATTGACCCTAACTCCCTGCAAATAATGTCCCCACAGACAAGGCATGCATGTAAATCAAGTCACTCAATTTTAGAAGTACATAGGGCAAAATCAACTTTCTGTCCTTTCCTTGTTGCAAGCTTTTTCCTTTCTGCTGTAACTGTTACTATATATCTGAGCTTCATCCATCCATCCACCCACCCACCCCATCCCCTCCATTCCAACATCCACAACTCCATCCATTCTCCCCAGTCCATCCATCCCTCCCCCCAATCCATCCACCCAATCATCCATCCACTCCTCCATCCACTCCATCCATCCACCACTCCACCCTTCAATCATCCACCCATTCTCCACCTCATCCATCCACACCCCTTCTCCACCCCATCCACCCACCAAATCCATCCATCACCCAACCCACCCACCCCCACCCCATCCATCCACCACCCCATCCACCCCGCCATCTACCCTCCCCATCCTTCCACCCAGCCATCTACCCTCCCCATCCATCCACCCATCCATCCATTTCACCCCTCTATCCACCCCATCCATCCACCCCATTCCATCACCCCTCCATCCACCCCATCCATTCTATCCATCATTTCTATACATCCTGTCCCTCCCCATCCATCCTCCCCCTCCCTACATGTCATCCACCACCCATCCCCCAATAATCCATCCATGCTCCCCCCTCAAAACTCAACATGCATGCAACCCCCAAACTACACACAAAAAAAAAAACCCATCCCCCATCCATTCTCCTCCCACCCCATCCCCTCCTTCCTCATCCTCAACAACTCCATCCATCACATCCATCACCGCCATCCAGCCCACCCACCCATCCATCCACACACCCATCCATCCATCCACCCCACCCCAGCCACTCCATCCATCCCCCACCATCCATCCACTCTCATCCCCGTCCACCCAATCATCTTCATCCACTCCATCCATCCACTCCACCCATTCATCCATCCCCCCCCCATCAATCCCCTCAATCCATTCACAACCCATTCATCCCAGCCCCCCATTCCCCCCCCCACCCCATCCCTCCATGTCACCACCCACCCCATCCTCCATCCCCCACCCACCCCAATCCATCCCCCATCCATCTGCCCTCCCCCCCATTCCACCAGCCATCTACCCTCCACCCCATCCATGCCATCCATCCATTCAACCCCATCTATCCACCCCCTCATCCACCCCATCCATTCTATCCGATCCATCCTCCTCCCATCCATTCCTACCCTTCCACCACGCCTTGAAAAAGTGGGGATTTTTAGGAATGAGAATTCCAGGATTTTTTTGATATTTGAGAGGAATTTTTAATGTCCTTAATAAAGAGGATCATAGAATTGAGAGGAGAATGGTCTGCCAACTTGGAGGGTAAATTTTGCAACTCTTGGGAGTTTGATTGGATTGGTATCCAGGAAATTTGACTTTTTTTTACAGCCTATCCATCCTCCCCATCCCATGTCTCTATCCCTCCTCCCCATCCATCCTGTGCAACCCCCCCATCCTCCACCCCATCCATCCCCCTCATTCGTCCACACCATCCATCCATCCATCCACCCATCCCTCCCCCACAACCCCCTCTACCCCCATCTCCATCCACCTCCCCCCTCTCCAAGTCATCCTCCACCCAACCCATCCATCCATCCACCCAACCATCCATCCACCCTCCACCCCTCATCCATCCATCCACCCATCCTCCACTCCATCCTCCACCCATCACTCCGTCCTTTCCCTCCATCGCATGACCGACCCCATCCATCCACCCTTCATCCACCAAACCCCCACACTTTGTACAATGCTGTTACTTCTCTCATCTGAGAGAAATAACTTGCCCTATCCTGTATGACCAATCACTCATGGATTTTTAAAATGTACTTTTTCTTTACAATTTTGTGCAGTCGCATCGCAATCATTTTTTAATCATGTGCCACATGATTGACTGCACACATGCAGCATTAGGTTGACCATCGGACACGTTGTTCATGAATCAGTATGTGGTCACCAAGTGTTCACGAGATACAAGTCAAGATTCATCTGGTGTGTGTTTTGTGTTCTGTGTCCCCTTCCATAGTTTTCTTCATGACAATCTCTCTTGCCTGGCTAGTGTTCTACTATATCCAGAGAATTTCGCTATTCTCAGCTAGAGGAAGAACACAAGTAAGTACAAACATGTACATCAGTACACAATGTACTTTTAATTTTCTGCGATCAAAATGTTTATCTTGAAATTTCAAGAGAACAATACTCAACCAAAAGTAACAACAAATTCCGCTGGTTAAATTGTGGTCATTTGTCATTTTCACGAAACCTGGCTTCCTGAGGAAGTAAATCCGCTTTATTTTGAATATGAAAGGGGAAATGCAAGACAAACATTTTTATTAATGCTTGCTTAGATTTTTGACACCAGGTAAGTCCTCTTCCGCGAGCAGTGCACTTCGGATGTTTCTTTAATCCTTGTACATGTAAACTTTGGTTACTTTTTCACAGCACAATCCAGCATTTTCCTTTTTTGACCCTGTACATTGGCGTAACCAGTGGGGGGGGGAGCTCCCCCCTTGTGGGGAATGCTGCCCCCCTGTGGGGAATCTTGCCCCCCTAAAAAATTAGTTATTTTGTTCAAATATTGAATTTACTTCAAAACACATGCCTATACTTTACTAAAAATGTTAATATATGTTCAGTGGCAGATGAAGGGCACATAAGGCACTGGTTGCATTGTAGAATGTATAACATATCAAAATGCCCATTTTAAAAACGCACGTGGATTCTATAGTAAGTCACCCCTCCTCCCCCCTTCAGAAGTGTGGATCCCGGTGAAAAAATTGGGGTCTACCTTGCGGCGTAGCGAGCTGGAAAATGGCGCCCAATGATGCTTGCCCCCCCTGAAAATTGCATGTGCCCCCCCCCCCCCCCCCCCCATGGGAAGAATTTCTTGCAGATGCGAGAATCAGTCGTGATTCTCACAGTATGAATTTTTTTGCGGGAATCGTCTAATTCGCTACTGTTTAAGTTCTAAAGTTTCGAAATCAACATGATTCACGCCAATCCATTTCGAGAAATCTTTGCGATAACGATTCTCGGATTCTCGCCGATTCTAGCCCTGCCCCCCTCTGCCCCCCTGAAAAAAAAAGCTGGTTATGCCACTGCCCCTTGTATTATGGATTACGCCCCTCCTGGATTCCGCCTACATATAACAAAAGAATCAAATAAGCCCAAGGAGTGTTCAAAACATAAATGGTATGGTTATTGTTGGTTTCCACATATGTTGGCTGATTTTGTCCTATACAGTGGTTGTCCTCAAAAAAGGTTTACACTTTTATATCTTGCAAATCTCTGAAAGGTGTGTGGACATATTACAGGTTTTTGAAGATATTTATTAATTACAAATATCTGTTATACCCTGGTGAAAACGGCGTTCAAACCAAAGCTCAAATAACAAAATTGGCGGCCAAATAGTGAAAAATTGGGTCAAACCCTTTGCACACACGTAAGTCTATCTATGGGAAAACCATTAAGTTGAACAGAATCAATACCATTGCGTGAACGGAAAGGCCTAGCCTTAAACTAACTCGAAACTACACTTACCACCCTTTCGAGTTTATGTGAAGTTTTAACCGTTTGAAAATGAATGAGAAATATCTCAACCGTCAAACTGAACTTGAAATCCTATTTACATAATAATGAAGTTGATTTCATTGGGGATAGGATTTTAAAATTGAAAGATACATGCATGTTTTTCTTGCCATGAATGATCGCGACTCCTGCGTGTACATTTCGAAGTTTGCAAATGGTTTGGGACAAGAGCATAAAGATAACATGTAGCCGTTTTTATTTTTACATTTATAAATAAACTTGAAATAATTTGAGGCGTCTTAATTCTTCCTTTAGTGTTATTATCAATACAAGTCCCATGACGGGTTGCATTGTTCAATGGGTGTATCAATTTTGGATATAATTTGTGACCGCAACATAGTGCCAGAGACTTGCCGTTTGTGCAAAGTGGTTTTTTGACATTTTTTTTGTCTCTAGATGTGGCATTTGTCATTTCATCAAGCTTTGATTTTCAATGGCCCGTTTTCACCCAGTTTCCAACAAGATATTGTAGTTAATAATTACTTCAAACTATTGTTGAATCTACCAAATTTTGAGAATTTGGCAGATTAAATAGTGTAAACTTTTTTTTGGACCACTCTGTTACTTGAGAATCAAAGAAGCACCAAATGCATGAAAATGTATGGAGAAAAATAATTGAAACAAAATTATTAAGGGACAAGGAAAATCAGAATTGGAAATATTTTGAATTTTCACCATGTGTTCTATGGAACACGAGGGGTCAGGGACTTCAAGTACTTAAGGTCCTATGTTTCCGACTATGATGTCCTGCAAGAAAGACTTCCTGTCACACAAAGGACAAGCTTAGAATTACTACAATAAACTACACCATTTATGGCAATCTGGTATCTCCAATTCAACCAAGCTAAAGTTCTTCAGAGTATCCTGTTATGGATCTGAGACCTGGACCATGAAGAAAAGAGCTACAGGATAGACTGGATGGCACCTACATCTGAATTCTTATGCAAGTACAAAACATATCCTGGTGTGCGCACATGACCAAAGCACATATCCCTTCAATTTCACCTCCTTTGCCCAACGCCAAGTTTTTTTTTTTTTTTTTTTTTTCAGAGACATGTTGTATGGATAAAAAGGGCAATTATAAATATATAAAAAGACAAGAGAGTTTCCAGAGTCATCTATTAAGGCTGTGATTGATAACAACAACTTGAAATCTGCCAAATTTTTACGAATTTTTTTTGGGGAAAGTACCTGAAAATTTACTTTGTGTTTCCGTGACTTCAGTTATGTGTTTGGGGTACCCCGGGATTCAATAGAGTCAAACAATTTCAGATTTACTAATGTCTGGATGTTTACTGGGTATTGGAAACATAAAATTGACATTTTGAAGGGGTCGATTTTTGAATTATTGACACCCCCTGGCCCACTGTGCATTTATGGCAATCTGGTATCTCCAATTCAACCAAGCTAAAGTTCTTCAGAGTATCCTGTTATGGATCTGAGACCTGGACCATGAAGAAAAGAGCTACAGGATAGACTGGATGGCACCTACATCTGAATTCTTATGCAAGTACAAAACATATCCTGGTGTGCGCACATGACCAAAGCACATATCCCTTAAATTTCACCTCCTTTGCCCAACGCCGAGCATGATTTGCTGGTCACTGTCATCGTGTGATTTATCAAGTACACTGTAGTCTCGGACATTACGTGTTGGACATTAAAATGCCCAAATAGGCATAGATATTAAGCAAAGTGTAGATTGGAAACTCGCTTAAATTTGCGAAGCCAAACGCACCCGTTTCTTCCATGACACAGACTGTTACGAGATCCTATTCAGGCCGTGTTAGACCAACTAATGAATTATTCAGTGTGTACCAAAAAGTACACACTGAATTATGCATGAGATGAGCGCATCAAAGCAAAACTGACACTGCCCTCAGGCCGTGTTGAAGCCACACAGGCTGTGCATGCGCTATGGGATTGCAGGGTGCAATGTGCGATAGGCCTAAATCGGGATGTTTTGCTTTTGGGACCAGGTTTAGGACTTAGATTTGATATTATATGTTATTTATTGTTTGGCTGATGGTAAATTGTTTTTATTTGTTGGTAGAACTTGGTGCTTTTTTTAAATTTATTTATGTCAAGGCTAATCTAGTCATTAACAGCAGTTATCTAATTAGTAACGCTGACGGATTGGCACCAAGATAGCGATTAACCTCCCTTTTGAAAGTCTGGGTTTGATGCTACATGAGCAGGAAGGGCATTCCGTAAGCCTACAGAGAATGGGAGAAATGATCTTCTGTGGGAGGCCAAGTTGGACCTTGGGACTTTCACAGCAAAGTCATGAGACCTGACTGAGCACCTAAGGCGAGGATCAACTGAATTAAAGCAGCTCAGGTAGCAGCTGGCTGAGGAGATCTGGTGCTTGTCCATAAAACATGCGGTGGAAAAGAGTGACAATTCCAACTGCCCTGCGATGACCAAGTGGTTGGATGTGGTGCTGATTAGCTCACTCTCGGGGACACCAATAATGGAAATGGCACGTCTCTGGATAGCATCTAGTTTGGATAGTGAAGTGAGTGCTATCCTGATATTAATGCCATCATGATCCAAATATAGTCGTGACCGTCACTCTCTTCGCAAGATAATCGATAGGCCTACGGATCTCGTCAAAAGAAGTTTAAATTCAAATAGCCCTACTTCTTATAGAAAGGGATTTAACTGGCCGTCCCCACGGGGGTCGTTAAATAGAGAAAAGAGAAGGACATTGAAGAAAAACAGAAAGGAAAAGTCTGGGAAAAGGAGAGGAAAGGAAGAAGAAATGAAAGAAACAAATTTTAAGGTGCTTTTGATTCTAGCACCTTTGTATTGTTTATGGTTCATTTAGCGCATCCCCCAAATTTCAGTTCCGATTTTACGTCTTGGTGCTATGAGAAAATGTTTGTATCACAGTGTCCTGTGTCCTAATTTCTGTCCGTATAAGGGCAGAAAATGCAAAGTAACAAATTCTTTTTGATTAGATTGCTTCATTCAAAACAAAACCTCTGTCAATACGATTTTAAAGTCTAATACCGTTGCCCATATACCTAGCTATTATACCTGTAAGAATTATTACACTCTCCTGCATGTTTTTTAGGGTACTTAAGTGCGTAGCGTGCCTTTGTTTAATTCAGTATGCACGGCGAGTTCGAAACAAAAACAAATTATCTGGCGTGGAGAGTCTCCCTTCTAGCACCTTTGGCGCTAAGGTGGGATTTCTGTGCAAATAGGGGTCATCATCCCCTTATGTGATTGCTCGAGTCATCCAGCAGGATCCATCTGACATCCCCAACTTAATGACATACATGGAGATTTGGCGCTACATTGTGAACAGCATCTTGGCTTGGGCCACTGGAGGGAGAGATATGAACAATTTTTAAAAGTATGTGTGCTACAGGAACCCTACATTATACAGTGTGCAAATTCCTTCGAAAATTTTGTATAGCAGTTTTTGACAATTTTATCATAAATGGGATGGTTTTGTATATTTAGCATTGTAAAAAATGCTATACAAGCCAAAATTGGTGTAGCAGTTACTTCAAAATGAGTAGCATTTTGCTATGCTATTGCTAAACAGGGGAATTTGCACACTGCCTGTACACAAAATACCATGGTATTTAGGAGTGTTAGGGTTATAATCTACTTCAAATCGAACTTAACTATGTTTTATAGACCGTATTCAATATGACGTCAGCCACCAGACATGTTGGTGGACAAGATGCATACATTCCAGGACTACAATACATTAAGCTGTCAATCGATCCATGTTTAGCGATTGCACAGGGATCATTGACAGGTGAATGTATTGTAGTACTGGAATGCGTCTATGTTGTCGACCAACATGGCTGGCTATTGAATACGGTCTATACATTATTAATTTCAGAAACGGTTGGGTAGAGCAGCTAAAAAAGCCATTACAAAATTGCCATCAAGGACACTACGAGAAGGTGACGAGGCAAGTATTTTGCAGACTCTTTATGATTACATGTTTAATGCTTTTGTGATTGTCCATCGTTGTGACCTTTGTGATACAGACTCAGTTGCTGAATTTTTCTCACAGCATGTACATGTTAATTTTGCTTGCAAAAGTTAAGTGTTACATTTCAGATCTTATTGCAAATATGTTATGTTACATTTGTTTTCATCTGCAGACACTGTGAACATATTGCTGTTAAATAAATTGAATCAAGAAAAAAAAAACATTCAGGGTACAACATGTATAATTATCTTAAAACAATTCTGCAAATTCTTTCAAATTCAAACTCATGAGGCATATCTCTTAACTACAACCATATCATCCCACTTCCAGTGGGCAAGCCATCCTATGATTAAAGGCATTATCAGTGATTTGGCAAATCAAAAAGTTTGAAAAAAAGTATTTCAAAAAAAAATCAGGTTATAAATATAGGTATCCTAACATACCCTACTAAAGTGATAAGACCAAACGCAATCTAATAAGGGCAAAATCGGATATTTTAGTCATTACTGTCTGTACGGACACTTTACAACGTATAATTGAATGGAGTTTCACATCTTTGAACACTGCTGTTTTCTTCCTTTACATAAATTTTTTTCTGTTGCAAAAATAACCTATGATAATTCTATCTAGACTTATCCTTCACTTTTAAGCTATTCCTGCAAATTCCAATTATTTTTACTCTTTCGGGTGCATCACTGAGTGCATTTAACTAGCCAATATAATATGGAGTCTACCTTTATTTTGCTCAACAACACTGTTTTATAGGAAACATGGTAAAACAGTTGTACTTGGACCACATAAGGTACACTTGACTTAGCACACAGAAATATCCACAACTACATTTCGGCAGTAATAGTAAAGACAACCAAGTTCTCCCTTCTCGGTTAGCATTCTGCTTTTAATAGCACTACAAGTTGGCCAATGACTTCTGGCATTAAGATGTTATGGTATCAGGATTCAAGGCACTTTTCCTCAGGTTACATAGGGGTTGTCTCTCTGCTGCAAGGCAGTGGCCAGATTTTGTGAATTCACAAGCTGAAGGATAGCATGGCAAATGGGGGGGGGAATGTTGGTTTGGCATAAGAGTGCTTGGAACTCATATTGCTTTGGCATTTCATTGTATTCTGTTCACCCTTGAGCACTCTCTCTTGCAGCAGAAGACTGTAGTGTGTATACTCAAGTTTATAGGTATGCCACTTGTACCAATATCCTGACTTCTGTATTGTTTTATAACTCTTTTTTTCTGATAGACTATGGTAAAGAAAGATGTTAAATGCAGCTGACGTTAATTGAAAAACGGACAGGCGATGACAGAAAATTGCATGTGTATAGTGAAAAGTGGTTTTATATGATTTAGAGTCCAGCATTTGATATTCCTAGACCTTGAAACTAAAAAGTTGTGCTTTGGCCTAAATAGAGCAGTGCCTAATTGTACATGCAGATTGATCTAATATGGAATAAAATCTAATTTTGTATTATCTATCCACCAGAAATTTCACACATATGGGCGTTGGAGCATTGTGATTCGCAAATTGCTGGTATTATAATCACTGGCGAGTTTTTTGAACTCTCACACAGTACCGTGAACATCAGCTTTGTATAGCACTGAGGAAGGCAATACCAAGTGAACCAGCTTTAAACTTTGTGTGCTCATGTTGAAAGAGAACAATCGTAACAGAGTTCAAAAACATTATTACGGCAATTATAGTGATCACATAAAAAAAGCACCATCAGAATCAGCTGAAATTTGAGAATCAAGCTTGTGGAACACACCCATTAAATCACAACAAAAAAGTGTTTAAATCAAAAAGTGCACCTTTAAACATTGTGCTGGTTATGCATCCTTTGAACTTAAAGCCGACAAGAAAGATTGTCCGAGGAGGGCAACCCAAATTTCCAAAAAATAGGTTTTTTGCATGTACATAATGTGTCAATATACTAATCACTGTTGTGAAGCTTTAAATCGAATCCTTCATATGAAATCACAACTTGTTATAAAATTCGGATCCGGAATTTTTGTTATAACCAGATCCTAATGGGACGTAATACTACACATAAATGTTTTACTGCATCAAAACGAAAAAAACCGATTCATCTCAAAATTTCAGAATGTGCATTTATGTTACTATATTTAGTTCTAGTTGACTATTTTCATTAACACAAAAAAATATTTCGAAATCTATGAGTCCCGATTTAAACACAGTTCCTTACTGCTTTGAAAGCCTGTAAATCTGCCTACTAATGTGCAAGAAAGTGTAAGATGATGCTCTAGTTGCAAAGTATTCTACCTTTGTAATGAGTAATGCCCATCAATTGTGACTTTATTCACAATTTCTGCCAAGGTCAAAATCTATTGGAAAACATTGGATAATTACTGTTGCTTTTACTGCTAGCAGGTGTCAGATCTAAACCTCCTATACGAGTAATAAAAGAAATTATGATCCAAGACAGTACACACTGTGGTTAATATAGCACTTGTCACCCTTTGTGGTTCCCCCCACCCAAGTTGATAGGTCTTGTTTCCTAGACCTTCTGTTGTGAAATATCTCAGGCCGAGCGCTACCTTTCTTGTCCTTTTTTGTATTTATGCCCGGCTGTGGATTTGTCTCAACATAGATTTAAAAGTTTTGAGTGAAGCAAAGGTTCTCAAAATAATTATTTTAATAATTATTTGAGCATTCCACATACTAAATCTAGCCTACTGAAGACTACTATTTGGTCCTTGAGCAAAATTGTTTTACAAAAAAAAACCCTTCCTTTTTGGAGATGTGTATGTATTTTCGCAAGCTTTATGGTGGGCGCTTTGTGCAAGTTTTTTTATTCCCCAGGCTTGAAAAGCAGTAGGGTGGATATTGCAATAGCCGCACTAGTCCATGTGTGGTGTGGGTTCAGTTTGGTTAGGTTTTCGTTTTTCATGTCCGCCTTCGAAGGGTTAGTCCGATTTAAACCATGCAGACTTGGGGTTAAGGTGAATAGGGGGGGGGGGGGGGGCGGGGGGGGTTTCCTTCATGTGTGGGTCATGTCAAGGGCATGGACCAAGGTCAGAGGTCATCTGATGTCATGTTCCAGACTGCAATCTTGCCAGGGGATGACACAGTTTACTTGCCAAGTTGCAGTATTTTTTTAACTTGTCTATATGTACATGTACATGCACTGTCATTCTGATTTCTGATATCAATAGATACAATTTTCATCCCACTATAAGCTGAAGATTTTCTAAGGAAATCTGATGAGGGGTAGCTGGTTACCCGTAGAATGAAAAAGAAGATCTACCACAAGGGGTCAGCTCTGGAAAGCTTGGCGGCCATCCAGCACATGCTTGCCTTGTATGGTGGCATAGTTGCCCAAAGGCTCTAGGCCCACCGCCGAAAACGGTGGATTGGTGTCAGGAGGGCATCCGGTCCATTACTTTGCTCCAAACAATCCTCACACAGCAGTATTGTTTTTTTTTTTTTTTGTTGAGTGTGAGGTGTATCCAGCCACCCCCGTTGACAGGGGACATAAACCGGATTTTACAACTTTGTTTAACTAACTACAGTCATAATTTTTTATTTGTGTCACTTCATGCATATTGTCGAGGTTACGGCTTCATTTGGAGGATGTGTGAGTCCAGTCAACAAAAGTTGGCCTCAATCCTCCTTACATTCTTGGATAAACGTACAATATCTCAACATATAATCTTTCCACTCTAATGTGATTAAAAATTGCAAAATTAGGCCGATTGTTTTGATTGTAATGACCAGGGTCTGATTTTCATCACAATGCGTGATATGGAACGGGTCATCATGACCTTACTACTAGAATTGCTAATCGGTGCATTCACATTGTCAGAAAAGTCATTGGTTTTTCACACAAATTAACGACTTTGTTTTCACGTAAAAAATACTTCACACTATTTGTGATAACTCTGTTCTGATAAGTAATGTTGGCATTACATTGTTACATTCTACCATTCTAAAATAACAGGCATTGCCTTTTATTATTTTGCAGGAGCTAGAAGATGAATTCTGTCCTATTTGTTTAGAGACGTACACTTCGTCAGATTGTATTAGAATATTACCATGCAAGTAAGTGTCTCGTGGAGGTAATTCAATCCACTTCCCACTAGTGTAATGCAAGTGCCAAAACCCATGTTAGAATGTGTGTAGTTTAACCCAGAATAAGTGAAGAATATTTTGCAGCACAATTTTGCACTATTTGTTGTGGAATCTAAATAAATTAAACAAGGAGATTGTTTTTCATGGTGTATTTTTAATTGGCCCGCTTGCATCTAGATCAATTTTGTTGTTGAAAAACACATTTTGTTTGGTGCACTGCTAATAATACAAATATCCTACTATGCATGCTGTGTACATATACTCTACCGGTACAAGAAGTTATTTTGTATTTTTTCACAAGTTTGCATCCATAGTTCATAGCTATATTTGACTGGTAGGTGGTATTGATGAAATTTATATGCAAGCAATAAATAAATAAATAAAAATATTAAATAAAATAAAAAATAATAAATAAAAATATTAAATAAAATAAAAATAAATAAGGAAGTGAACATGTAAGATATGACTTAAAGAGCTATGTTTGAATTGTTTGGTATGAGATTTTTGCAACTCAGCCTACAAATCAATTTTTAATCAACGTTTTTTGTGGACTTCTCTTGCTTTGATTCTGGAAATAGTCGGTCTTTTTGTAGGAGTCTGACATTTACCTAGATAGAGCTAGAGCACCACAGTATCCTCTATGTTATAGAATTACATTTAAATTGTGCCAGTGCATAAAAATACACCTGCCATTAAGCATGGGGGTTGAAGTCACAGATGGGAAGACGAATGACAGGGGCCCCATATGGGAAGTTTTGGTAGGCTTGTAGAGGATGTGACCATTCAGTTTGTTGAGTAAGAAGGCCTTTTTTCACCATTTTCTCCTGCAAATTGGGGTCTCAGAATCGGAGCTCTGATTACGGGTAATTCATCATGTTTGTAAGCCCCATTGCAGGTGAAGCCGAAGGCTGAACCCGGTATGGGGGCTAATGTGCCCCCCCCTCCATCTGACAGGAAAAATGCTATTTTGTGGCATTCATTCATAGAAAACGTTCTGTGCACACCAAAACGCCATTTAGCACGAAGCACTTTTTGGCCCCAGTTTCACCTCCTTTGCCAATCTTGAATCTTGCAACTGCTACCTCCACCTTAATTGCAAACTTGGATAAGTGGTGTATGATACAATAATTCTATTCATCTATAAAGTTCATAAAAATTGTCACTTTGAACAGAGCAGCTTTAGGAGCTGTGAATAACTGATTCAACAATTAAATTTTGATTAAATTTTAAGTATAGGCTCGATATTCATCTATAAAGAATGAAGTATGTTTAGTAAGCTAATTATGACTAACAAAAAATATGGCATCTGAATTGAATTAAAATTAATTTAAGCTACTGTCAGTTTACACATCAGTACAAAGAAATTCAACAAGCTATCTGCTGTAACTATGCCATTTTCCAGTGAGTGTTGCACATACATAGATTTTGTAATCATATCTTTTACGCCGTTTTGGTCTCCATAGTTGAACTGAAAGAGCAATCCGAAACGTTGCATAATCCCTCTAGTTGTGTGTAATATATACAAAACCGAATGTGACAAGGACTGCAAATGCATTACACATACGATAGAACAAAATGGCACTGAATGCAAGTGTATTTTCAATAAAATGCATATTTTGATTTAAAAGCAAGTAATGTATATTGTGTGTATATTTATGTGCAACACCAGTTGTGGGATTTGTGTTGTGAAATTCTCTTAGAATAAGATGAAATGCAAATTTAGTGTCACAAAAATTTTGTTGGTAATATTTAATTAAGTGTGAATGTTACATTACATTCTTCAAAAATCGTGCTCCTAACACTGTACAAATAGTATTTTCCAAGCCTCAAAGGAATACCAAGTATTCATGTACAGAATAGATGATTTTAGTCATGAGAAAGGATATGAATTGCTTATTTCACATTATCTATGTGAGGTATAATTTAACTCAGCATTACAAAACTATTTTTATTCTGTATGTGTTTTTTTTCCATTTCCATTGTCCATTTGTGAAATTTGCAAAAAAGTAAAACTTTAATGAAAATACAATACACTTTATACAGCATGCCCTTTTATCAAATGAGAGCTGCCAGGGGTCCTACACAAATTTGAACCTGCAACATCAGCCCTAAGATCACTGAATCTTACAAAATGCCACAGCACTGAGTGAGAAAAATGCACTATGTCTAGGATGAAGTGATAACGTTATCAAACGAACACACACTTATAGGCACGAAACCGCTGGCCAGGCCAGCGACACCGTTGTAGCGTGGTATCCCCAGTCCCGGATGGTCCCTGGTTCGAAACCGACCCAAATGTTCTTTTCTTCCTCCCCTCTTTCACTCATGCCTTTCACAACCTCCCGGGAGATTGCTATGTGGCATTAGGGTTAAGTAATGCTTTCCATATTGAGGGAAAAAACAAACAAAAAAAAGCCATGATCCTTTGCTGTGTGCAATAATGGAAATTTATTAGCACAATGCACCGGGTACAATTTAAATATCTTACATAAGGGGGGAAGTAAATGTAATCTTGGAAGTCGTTAAAATCATTTAACAACATGAGGGCACATGGGTAGCAGTGTAAATTACTTTCACAACATGAAGGTACTGGGCCTACCTTATAGAAAAATCCAACAAGGCTATTGATGGTCAGAGTTACTGGGGCATCCATCCATAAACATTTCCAATTCTTTTGTATGTTTGTATCACGCTTGAGTACACATAATTCAAAATCTGCTCTTACTAATATTGGGTTGATTTTTTTTGGTCCCCCGCCAACTTTTGTTGGCGAAGGGGGACTATAGAAATGCTCCTCGTCC
The DNA here is from genome assembly GCA_023653785.1 of Ophioderma brevispina. NCBI lineage: Eukaryota > Metazoa > Echinodermata > Ophiuroidea > Amphilepidida > Ophiodermatidae > Ophioderma > Ophioderma brevispina. The sequence goes on from JAMKCH010003805.1 coordinate 18,069, forward strand.
GTGTGTGTGTCCCACGCGATATCTTTGGAACTAAGCAAGTGTGGATGTCCATATTCGCAACATAGATGTATCTCGAGTAGGCGCTGGGTGGGACCCAAAGTGGGTCATGTGTCATGGGTCAAAGGTCAAATGAGGTCAAAAATATGGTCAAAATAGGGCTAAATTGCTATATGAGTGTGCGTCCCACGCGATATCTTTGGAACTAAGCAAGTGTGGATGTCCATATTCACAACATAGATGTATCTCGAGTAGGCGCTGGGTGGGATCCAAAGTGGGTCATGTGTCATCCGTCAAAGGTCAAATGAGGTCAAAAATATGGTCAAAATAGGGCCAAATTGCTATTATAAACCTTGTCAACATGATATCTTTTGATCTAAGCAAGTGTGGGTGTCCATCCTTGCACCATGGATGTCACTTAAGTAGGCGGCGGATGAGTTCGGAGATGGGTCATGTGCCATTGGTCAAACGTCAAAATGGTGGGCAAAAATTGCTTAAAAAATCTTGTCAATTGTGGTAGGATGATGAAACTGGTGGGTGGTGTAAAACATTCGATGCCAAACAAATTTTGAAGTAATTTCAAGGTTATTGGGGTCAACAAGGTCGCAAATCCCTAAAGTGTGGTAGGATGATGAAACTGGGTGGGTGTGTTCAACATGTGGTCGCCAAAACTTTTTGAAGGTCATGTCAAGGTAATATGGGTCATTCAAGGTCAAATCCCGAAAAACACAACATGTGTCGAGGATATGAACTTGGTGTGTTGTGCTCAAAATTCGGTTGCCAAAATATTCGAAGGTCATTTCAAGGTCATGTGGAGTCATCAAGGTCAAATCCCTAACAACATGTGGTAGGATGATGAAAAACTTGGGGGAAATGCTTGAAATTTTAAGGTCATGCAGGTCAGCAAAGTCAAATAAGATGTATGGTTGAGGGTCATGAATTCTGGTGGGCACAGTCAACATGATGCCAATGCCATTTTTTCAAGGTCATTTCTGGGTCCTCTGGGGTCATCCAAGGAAATCACTGCAAATGTTGTATGGTCATGAAACTAAAACTTGCAGGGTTGTGGTCAATATTCAGTACTGAAAATTTGAAGGTCATTTCAATCAAGGGGTCAATCCGTTCCATTGGGGGGACTTCAGGTCAAACAACTACAAATTTAATATGGTCATGAAACTGGTGGTGTGATCCCTAATGGCACTTGTCAATTCCAATTCCGGGGCCCCCTGGGGGTCCCGGGGACTTAGAGGGGGACTGCCGGGAATGGACCCATTTTGCTGTTGTGACACCCCCGGCCTTTGCCCCGAGCTAAGTAGCCCACGAAATAACGGGTAGCCGGCTTACATTTTTTGGAACATCCCCGCTATGTCCCGGACCCTACTAAGCCGGCTTTGGTGTGACAATCCCCGTATATATTCGGGCAATGGGGGCGGGGACTTTTTTAAAACTCTGTTCAATCCTGGCTCGGTCCCGGCATGCGACAACAGGTCTAGCTCTAGCTATATAAAATCACATACATTTTGGATCGCCGGTGTGTCTAGTGTCCGAACCGAGCCGAAATTTCACCACACGTGCGTTGTGGTGTGCTACTTGTATAACTTGCCTTTAACGACATGGAAGAGAATCGGACTGCAATGGTAGCAATATAAAAATATGTGAAGACTACAGATTGGCGGAGATACTGCTCAATGATAGCCTGGTTTATATGGTGTTGACACATGCGTTTAAGTCCCGTTTATGTCCCGGCGGAGCGGGGCAAATTTTTTGTAACCTCCCGTCTTAGTCCCAAGCTATAATCAATGATTGTCCCGGCAGGGCGGGGACAAGCTAATGTCCATTTCCCGGCAGTCCCGGCTAACACCCGGCGCTTGCGGGGCAATATTTTTTGTACATGCCCGGCTTATGTCACGGCAATATACCACGCGTAGGTCCCGGGACCACCAGGGGACGGGATGAACGTGACAATGCATAATTGATATGTTTTGTTTTGTAAACTATAAATTTCTGCAGTAAAAACATTTGATTTGCAGTTGATTCAACTTGCCCTTGGTGTGATTTGAGGCATTTCTGGGGGAAAGGAAGGGAATTCTATAAAAACGTTTTGGGGTATACTGGAAACAAACCCTTTTTTTTTGCCTTAGGAGTGGCTTATTTTCCCTGCAATTTCACAAGAGGCATTTTTCTAGAATTCTGTCTAATAACAAGTTCCTATCACTTCTATTCTTATTATGTCTTATATTATACATAACCCCAAATGATAAATTACCATGTGTTCAAGTCATCGTATGTTATTGAATCTGGTATTAAGTTTATATCATGAATGGTATTATTATAGCTACCAGCATCCAATAAATTGCCCCTCAACATTGAGTATGTTGTGGTTATATCAGTGGGCCAGATTGAATTAAGGTACAGACAGCTGGTTTTATTCCTTTAATAACTGAATATAATTAATAAAGTTTTTACATGGTTGTTGCTGTCTCGGATATTAACGGAATGTATCTTAAGTTCCATCTACTCTTATATATGGGGATACTTAAAGGTCCATGGACATGTTTCAAAAACTTATAATACCAAAAAAAATGGTTTTGTTTCATTCTATTATGTTTGGTATCAATGTAAAATCTGCATGAAGCAGTAGTTGAGAAACCGTGTATTTGATTATAAATGGGGCGAAATATAAGTGTTTTAAACAAGCGTTCAAGGAAATTCCAACATGAAAGTGATTATCGCGCTGGCAAGCGTGCCCCAGAAGTGACGTCCGAGTAACAAAATACGCGGTGCTTTTACGCTATAGCGTCATGATGTATCGTGGACGGACGTGACGAGTGGCCCAGGTTTTTGCATAGTACACCGTTGACTTCTGTGATAGGCGTCGTACGTGTTGTTCATATGCATATTTATTGATTTGAGCTTACAAAATTACGGATTATAAATGTGTGTATTGTCGACGGCTGCACCAGCGGGACCGTTACCGACAAGGAGATCGAACAGAATGTTTATTCAAGTTCCAGACAAAGAAACCGAAAGGAGACCGACCAAGGAGAGATATCTGGGTGTCTGTGCGGTTAGCCCACGTGTGAGCTTTGTACAACTTGTTACGCTGACGTCATTAAACGGGGCAAATCCAACTCCAGCATCTTGATACGGCGTTCGCGACAACCGGAAGAGGCCCAGCTCAGTTGGGTATAGTTATGCCTTGAAATTTTACCACTTTCCCGATGTTCCTTTTAAAAATCTGTGTTGCGATATGATCAGGATACTGTTGAGGTACGGAAAATGTAAGAAATAGGAAATGTCTACTCAGCTGTCCATGGACCTTTAAAAAAAAAATTGTCAACAACAGTGTCTCAATTTAGCACAAGAAATGGTTCAGTTTCAGACGAGACGCTTTTATATCACAGCCCACGGTGCAAGCCAGAGGATGTTTTTAAATCAATCCCATGATGCCTAGCAATTGCCTGTATATCATACTATACTAAACACATGTCAGTACTTTAGTATAAAAAGTGTTCCAAAAGTTTAAGACACTCCATTTCCTAATCATGCAAAAGTACGACACTTTTGTGGGCTACAATCAGTGTTAAAGTCAGGTAGTTATGTGTTAGATAAGATTTTTATGTGATCACATTACCATATTTGAGGCAAAAGGTCTGCCACACCGGTGCATTGTGGGATTGACTCAAACACCCTCTGGGTGCAGCCGAAATAACGGTAAAGGAGAAAGGCTGCTGATTCACCTATTTATTAATAACATGCAAATGAGAGCAGGTTTTCCATTGATGCTTCTTTCATAACAAAATTTAATTGGCAAAAGGAACTTGTGGCCAATTGGGACAAACCAAATGGAGGCACCAGATTTTACTACCAGTCATTCAGATCTTAAAAAGAAGACCACATACTACAATTAATTTTCTTGTTTTGTTGTCTAGTTTAATTTAAACCAGTCCTGATTCTAGTGAGCTATTGAAACAGTTGAGTGCTCTGACAGACTATTGTACAGCAGTGAGCCACTTAATAATCCCCTCCTCCTCATGAGTTTGTGTTGGTTTTATTTGTTTGAAACATGTCTTTAAGCATTTTGAGGTACAAAAAGGTTTATTTGTTATACTCACAGATGAAACAGCGAAGTATTCCTCAAATTTTTCTGGCACTGCACTTAAAAAATTAAGTACAAATCCCCCAAAATCATACCTTCCTGTAGTAACTTTCACTCAAATTGGGTAGTAGAGGCCTATATCCATCCCTTCAAATTTGGAACAGCGATTCGTCAACAAATATGCCAAAAAATTGAAATAAAAAGTACAGGAAGGATTCCTTGGGCCCATAAAAATACACAAACACAAGCGACTCTGAGAGAGTTTAGTGCTGTAATTGAAAACAAACACCGATCTTCCATAATTGAGGGCAATCCATGTTCTAAGCAATTCAGATTCTTGATTTAGAACTATCATAATAACACCAAGGGTAAATCTGCTTCAAACAGAAGGCTGTTAAGGCCTATTGCATTACAGCTTCAGAAGTGAAGTCTATTTGCAAAAATAAATCCCATATTTAGATAGGTTCGGTGTTTAGTCATGTGGCATGTGGTGTGTTGATCTTTCCTTGGAAACCTGTCTGATTTCCCATTTTACAATGCCTGCCTTTAGCAAATAAATGATAATCGCTCTTTATTGGCGGAGGGAGAACACCAACCCCCCACCCCCATGGATGAAGGAACTAATCCTAAAGTCCTAAACTGCAGATATAATCATCCATCCAGAAGACAAACAAATGGGTCAGGGATAAAAACACTGCACTGCATTTAATGATAACTTTAACCCAAAGGATAACAAAACTATTTTTAGACTAAGTCAAATGTTTTATTCCAATTCCGAAAACAAGCATCTGCTTCCCTGTTCATATCTCACAGTCCTGCAAATGTATATTAAACAAGACTGAAAGTACTAATGTTAAGCCTTGTATTTAAAACAAACATGCTTCTTACTTTCAATATTTAATTCCTTTGTTTTAAATGACCCCATTCTTGACACATGATAGCATACCTGCTATCTGTACCCATTGCTTCCTCTACTTATATTTCTCTGTTTCACCTTTTAATGGACTTTCTTTTTTACAGACAATTACATAAAACTGTGTATGACCAGTGGGTTTTGATAGAGCACAGGACCTGCCCCATGTGTAAACTCAACATATTGAAAGCACTAGGTTATCAGTTGAGTGACCAGCAACATCATCCCCAGGACCAGTTCAATATTTCCATGCCTTTGCATAGAGGATATTATTAACTCATTGGTAATGGTTTCACCCACCGGTAAATCAAGTCCGATCTTCCTGTACAAAATGGGCGAGATGAAAACATAATTTTCTCCTCAATTGCACATCTCAGACCTTAAAACTATAACAATCGCTTGCAGATCATCATATCTCCTACCCGATCAGTCATGAATTAGGTAGTTATCCCCACATTTTTCGGGGAGCTACTGGACCGTAAGACTAGCATGCACCATTGACGGGAGGTCGGTGCCCTTTTCATCAGGTGTTTCCTAAGACCACGTTAAAATGGTATTCAGATCAAAAGTAAAAGTTATCAATGGCCAACCTTTTTTGATAGTCCTACAGATTTTATACCTATATTATAGCCACTAAATGATTTTCACCCAGATTTCGCTATTTCTCTCAGTTTTGAGGGTACAACGGTGGTCACCAAAACAAAAGCATTTGCAGCGGGGCTGGACTTACCTCTGTTTCTTGTGTTATTTACAGGTGTGAATCCTAATAATGAAGTCTCCCAAAAAATAAATAAGGCTATTTAAAACATAAAAATAAATTTTTAAAAATAGGCTGATTTAAACAAATATTATAAATAATGTTTATTTAGCTGTTTATAGTAATTTGTAAGGTGGGATGATAGGAAGGGGCCATTCTTTGAAAATCTATCCATTGTTTTGTCTGCCGCCCAATCAAATCACCAAACTTGGTCAAGTATAAGCACTGCCCAGGCTTTGAGGTGGTAACACAGAGATTAGGTCTGGGTACCACAATCAGGTGGTTAGTGTACATTTTGCGACACCCTCTTTCCATGTCAATTTGCAGAGACGGTATAACAAGTTCTTATATCATGCATTTTTCACTATTGGTGATTTTTTTTCTAAATCGTATTTAACCGGAATTGTAAACACTTATCCTTGATTTAAAAGTTAATATGATACAATTTTATTTCTCTCATACGGCTGTCTTTCCCTTTACGTACCCAGCTCTGAGGATCTATTCCTTATCGGTGGTCTTGTACATGAAGGATGTTATGTCCCTGTGCTCCTTGATAATGGAGTGTATACTTTTGTATGCAATGACTGATAGAGAAAAGCAAAAGAGCAACAGAGCACTACAGATGCACATGGCAATGGGGTTCAACGCACTAAGGTGTGAAATTTAGGGATTCAACATGTTTACAGAGTTGGTTTCTCACAATCAACAACGATGCGTCCGCATATTTGTTATCCCGCGAGGGCGGCCTTTAGAGGCCGCCCGAGCGGGATAAAAGTATTCGGACGCATGGATCAGAGTTGTTGATTTGTGATAACCACTCTGTAACAGTTTTGAATCCCTTTTCAAACGCAAATTCTTATGAAAACTTATTAATATCGTATATAGAGGACATAATTTCTAACACTTAATGTTCCCAGTTCGCCAGAAATCTTTCCTAGTAAAATTTAGCAAATCTAAAGCAAACGATAGTTTTGGTTTTTTCGTTGCTTTGCAGTTTTGCAACCTGGTGTCCCCTTCCATACCCGAGTTCTAACATGATGAACAGCGCGTCGACTTAACCGCGTAAACGCACTTCGGTGAACACTGCGCCGGGCGTGACGCGCTGATTTGCATATCACTGTGGGTTGATAACGAGTCAACAACTTTACGCTCCTGTACAAGGAGATCCGATGAGTTGTGAAATGTGATATATATGGTGCAAGCCCAATGATTCCTTCCAAGCTCATACAGCTTCATTTTAATAGTTTCCATACCTACCCATCTGATAGTTTGTTTTTGAGAGCTTGTGGATTCCCCTGTGATTACCAAAAAGAGTCAAATTGAGCTCTGTGATGACACTGCGTGTGGGTGTGCGCATGCATTCGTGTAGGAAGCCTTTTTAACATGTTCTTGTTTTGATCAATTCAGAGGTACAAGTTTAAAAAAAAAGAACTAATTTAATCATTAATCCTGCATTATTGGAAAATAATGAAGTATCATCAATAGGACATTTGTGCTTGGATATTTGTGGGACTGTCTACTAGCTTCATTCGTGAAATTGGCTTGTCCTGTCATAATAATAATTTGTTTCATATTTTGCAAGCCACCTTGGTCTTTATATGGTAGTATATAGTGGAGTAGCAATGACATTATAAGTTATAACTGTATACATGTTTGAAACCTGCAGGTGGGCATTAGTAACATAGACAGTTACTAATACTAGTGATGTACATAATGTTACAGTGGTTTGTAGGTCGGTGATTGTCTTTCTTGTTAAAATATTTAGATTGCTTTCGTTTGGTTTTAACATTCATTTTTAATCATCTCCACCTTAAGTTACCAATTCAATCCAACCAACTTGTGAGATGTTAGTGCAACAAGAAACCTTTAAATAAGTAACTTAGGTCAATTATTGGCCTATTTATCCTTTTTATTTCTTGGATAGCCACTCATATGTGATGCGATCAAGCAAATGATCTGATTCGTCAGAGTTAATTTTTACTTTTGCACGTAACTGTAGCATCATTTAAACAAAGATACATTTTGCTGAAATCCCCATTGCAATTGACCAATTACGTCAAAGATATGAGATCGTTAAGGGTGGGCCAAAACAAAGGAAACAAAAGACATTTTCTCCTTTGTTTTGCTATATCTCAAAATCAATATTTGCGACGTTCCGACGCATTGTTGCTTGATCACATCACTATATGTTATTGTTCTTTTTCAGGAAGTCATTATCTTACTTTTTCCAACCGGTTTCGCGAATTGTTTCCACAGGTGAAACCTTTAAAGTTTTGCAATGATAGCTTTTACATATGTAATTTTACACAGAGATTTTTTGCATTTCATTGGGAGTGTATCGCCAATACCTTCATAACCAAACATCCTTTTGGCCTAAGATTTTACAGAAAAATAGTAGCTTTCTGTAGACACCAAATGTTGACTACTTCGGTAAAGTCTAGGGGTTCTAGGGATGAGGCTCTTTGCGATCAGGCCATGGCCCTTTAATGTTGAAAAAAAATGACTTCAATAGTTAAAAATTGAAGTATATAGAAATTTGTCATACCGTCTCCTACAAAGTGACATGCAGTGATTGCAACTCAGAATGTATACTAACAGCTGATTATGCTGCATGTCAGTACATAATAAACAAAGATCAATAATGTACATGTTAAACTGTACACGTCATAGTGCACAATATCACACTTTAAAATCAGTGACATCTGCAAGGAAAGGCTTTTTCAGGCGGTGGCGGCCAAGCCTCATTTGTTATAGCAATTCACCAAAAATGTCAAAAGAAATTCAGCAATACGGAGTGCAAACCACAAACCAATTTAGGTGATTTGATGTGGGTCGGTCATGGGTGTTCACATGACCTACATACGACCTCATCATCGTTCGATATTAATACAAAAAAATTCAGAATTAACCCTTCCAGTGGAGTTGATTCTTCAACTCCAACTGTTTTGGAATAAGAAAATATTCCTTGACAACTTATAAAAAATTCAGATTTTTCGTCAAGATTTCGCTTTTACGTGTTAAGGACAGTGTCAACCCTGAGTTTCCGAGTATCTATTTTGGTTTGTAACTTTGCAAATATTTCATTATTGTATGTAAAAGTATACATTTCTAGAAAGAAAATTGGACGATGAACCCGTTGGTGGCATCAGATTAATGTAAACTTTCCGTAATTTTTGAGAAAAAAACCTAAAAAACATGATTTTGCCCCAAAATTTTCAGACAGCATAACAAAAACAATTTGAATTTTCATGATTTCTTATGTTATTTTTTAGAAACAAGACAAATTTGTCTAGGGACTGTTTTTTTTTTTCATTTTTTAAAAATAGAGCTCACTTTTCGAAATATAAGGAAAAATGTCAAAAAAGTGTGATTTTTACTTTTCTTTTCCAAAATTTGAGTATATATTGGAGAATATCTTTAGTTAGAAATCGAAAAATGAAAAAATGAATAAAACCGTTCTAGAGAAGACCGATTGCTATCGTAGGAAAGTTAAACCTTACGTTTTACTTAGGTATTTTTGGAGTTATCTTGTCTGAAATTTTGCCAAATTTTGCAAAACTGGAACATTGAGAAAAATCCGTTATGGTCTTTGATTTGTTTGTTTGTTTTAGATAAAAAGTGACTTTTCACGCCATTTCAAGCTGTCTCTTTCTCAAATAACTTTATCTTTGAACTTCAAAATTGAGTATGTTGTGCAAGTGATGAAATACATCTTTATGCACTATTGTATCAAACATCTTTTGTCTCTAACTCCAGAAATCAGAAGAATTGAAATTTCATCTGGTCTAAATTAGCGCTTTGTTTACATTTTCAAATATTATTTTTCGTTTTTTTTTTTTCCAAGACACGTTCGCGCAAAAGTACATTAAAACACGCGCACGCTTCATACGCAGCAAAACAAAAATCCACTGCGCGACGCGATGATGGGGATGGTGCGCCTTGTGCCGGACGGCGTGAAATGTGCTTACTTCCCGCTCGTTAGTACCAGGCGGTTTTTTGTGACTCTAAATGGTCAAACAGCTGTTTTAAATCGGCAAAAAATACAGCTCAGGATTGTCTGCAGTGGATAACCTTTGTTGGTAACGATAGAACACAGTTTGATGTTTAATAATGGTGCAAAAATCAGAAATTCGTGTAAAAACAAAAGCACCAGGGTTAACACTGCCCTTAAACCAATGGCGGCGTCTGAAATTGGGATTTCTTGGCCGCCCTCCCCTGGGCTTTTTGATGGACCACTTGGCAATCTGTTGTGCGTATGTCTGGATATATGTATTTGTCACAAAAGTGTTCAGTTTTATGGAATTTGACCTCAATTGAAAAGTTGAAGTTCAGTTGGAACCAAACTTGAGTCATAGGTGCAACATGGGATCCCTCATTTGTTGATAAGGTTAAGGTCACATCCAAGGTCAAAAAATGAGCATGCTTCAAGTTGTAAGGTTGGCTGGGCGGCCCACCGCTTATATTCTTTGAATAGAGCGAGCGCGAAAGCTGAGAACTGCAAAATTCTAGTTTATTAATCTCATGTGGGAATTTTGATACGCATCCATAAAATTCAAGCAATCAGAGAAAACTGGGGCCATTAACATAATGCCCTTAAAATATAAAGGCCACTATATCAGTGATTTGGGCTAAATCATAAAATTTGAAAAATCATCAAAAAACAGATTTTGCATGTCTGTAACAGTACGGAGACCATGAACATACCTGCAACCACCTATCCCCCTAAGACCCGAAGCAATCTAATATGGACAGAATACGATATTTTAGCCATATGTCCTTCAATGGAGTATATCTTTGAATATTGCCGTTTTCGTCCTTTTCTGGCAAGGACAACTTTCTCAGTTGAAAAAAAAAAAACAACTTGAAAATCATACGGACTTATCCTTCAATTTAAGCTATCCGGCAACAAATTTCAAAGATTTGGCCTTTGGATGAATCACTTTTGTGTCTTTAACATACCATTACACATGGCTCACTAACATCTTTGTGATAATTCTCCACAGCAACATTGTCTATATGTCCCACTGATGAGGGACCCCTCTACGTGTTTGACATAGGCCAAATTATATTTAACTCAGCGGGATCTCTGAGAGCATGAAACTAGTGACCATGAGACCAGAGCTGCGAGGTACATGTGGACTCAATTAGATCCTTGCGAAACCCACGACAGACGCCCTCATCCGATAGGTGTGTGCGTGTTGTAGCTGTTCAAGAGGATGCCAGGTCAGAGAGCATTGGTTCCTGATGGTAGCCGAAATGGTTCGTCCAGTTCTGAAGGTAGGAGTCTGTCTGTATTTTACAGTGTGTAACTCGCAAACCACAACATACCCCAAATAGAGGGAGGCTGTTAACAGTCTATCCATTTGCCCCTCAGAGCAGCAGGCCCCGTAAATGCCCTGTGTGATAAGGGTTATAAAGTTTTCGAAAAATTAAAGATGTGGGAGAAGCTTAACAGTTTTGGGTAAAGGTTATTTAGCAGCCATATAAATTGGAAAAATTTCACATTGCAAAAATGTTTAGTAAACTCGTACTCACGCACGAAGGGCACTGACTTGGCATTTCATATTGTCAGGTGGCAAACTATTAAGCGCACTACAACTGCGAGGCCGGCTTATCAATTGCCAATCTGCTGGCTTGTGTGCTTATTTTACAGAAAATAGAGTTTTGCTCTAAAGCTATGTTACAGCAAATTTTAACAAAAATATTAATGTATGAAAGTGATGAATATATAAAAAATTCACAATCTCAAACCAGTAGTGAAAATTTTTCAATATCTCCTTCCTTTTTTTAGATATTGTCCTTCAAACTTGGCATTCTCGTTTGTTATCTTGTCATCGCCATATCACGTCGCACACGATACGTCTTGCGCGACCAACTGTCAACACAAAGATCACCATTAAGCCAAGTTGTCTACGCACTGCTCATACATGTGGTCGGCCATTATTTGCACCGCACACCATTTGGTTTAATTTTTTCTTTACACAGTGCTTGCCATTTTTCTCCACACGATCCAGCTTTTAATGTGGAAAAACTCCTAAGAAGGCTCAACAGATCCCCGCAAGGTTGGAACATGTAAAATATGCTCTCAATGCACCCAAAAATTGATTTTGTCGTTATCACACGAAAAAAAATTTTCAGGTATACCTACAACGATTATTTCCTAAACACTTTGACTCATTCTGACCTTTCTGGGTCACATCTTGACCGTTTAAACCAAGTTAAACTGTCAAATTAAACCAGATTGAGCAATTTTAAGACCATGATTCAGCGCCTCTTTCCGGGTCACTTGAGCTCAAAATGGCGATCGACAATTGAAGGCGTGCGCAATCGCCTCTCTCGAAAGATCATCACTGTATGCCTTAAACATCTTCAATGTCAGAAAATATGACAGATATACAACTCTCGGGATATAATAAACATCTTCATGAATTTTTGGAGGAAGAAGTGGACAAATACTCAGCAAGTGAGGTGGGTGAAGTTGGCTTATTTTGTGTGTCACCAGGATAGAAAATGGCTTACACGCGTCGACTGTAACATAGCTAGTTTGTCAGGGCTAAGACTTTATCTCAAATAATAGATATTTGTGAAATTGCATTGTGTTCAAACATTGCTCAATTTAAAGCTGTCAATTATTTCAAGGAAGTAAACGTTTTCTTTTTACTTGTTGGCAGGTATTCTACCACCAGTTACGACCACAGTTGAGATGCATGAGCGATGCCATAGCCCTCCTCCACACGTGGGACCTACAACAGTATAACCCCTACTTCTCATTGTTACACAGTCCCCTTCCATTCCATGTATTTTGCCCCTTGAATTGTGTAACTCTTTAGCCAGCCATGAGAATTGGACATTGATTAATATGTAAACCTACTTTCACATATCACATTATGAAAGTTCACTCTCTGTTTAGGAATTTGATTTTTTGTTTCAAATGAGAAGATACAACAATGTAAGATTTTAATTCATTTTATGTACATATCTTTTCACTGCATGTGTCTCCACATACATGAAAATATGAGTGAATAAACTACTTAAACCTAAAACTTAAAAGATAGTGTACTTTCATGGTGCTTCCAAATTTTGCATGTTTGACAAGTTTCTTCACTATTTTTAATGGAGTGTTTCTATTTACAACACTTTCTGTTTTGATAGTGCACATTGGACAAGCATAATGTTTAATATGATATGGTATTTTTTCATGCTGAGTGAATGTAATTATTACACCGACAGAAATTTTCAGTTGTATCAATGATCTTGATATGATGTTGATCATGAGTGTTTTTATTATTTATAAACATTGAAAGGCATAACCGATTTTCATCTGTATGTATTAAAAAGGGTGGGTTTTTTTTGAAAGAACATTTTGGTGGAAAGAAATGATATTTGTGCTTAAACTTGGTCTTGGTAAACATTTCCTGATTCCAGAAAAAAAGTAAGAAAATTATGTACAAAAAGTTGGGAACAGTACTAGATTATTAATCTATAGAGAGTGCTATCTGGACATCAAAATTACAATAGGTGAAGTCAAAGGCACTTCTGAAATATGGCTGAAAAGAAATACAAAGTCACACAGACTCTATTGAAGAATAATACAATTTCAAATTGTCCTTGATAATTCAATTATGGATTTTCTTTTTTTTCCAATGTTGTTATTTTTAAGCAAATTAACATTATTTCGTCGGCTGCATCGCATTCTGTTCTATCTCATATTTTTGACATTTTTTGAGAAAATTCGGTAGTGTTAATATGACAGTGAACTCTTCATAATTACAGAGTTTCAGACTTGGACTCTACCTAATTAATGAGATATTAATTAGCAAATTTGATCTATGTGCAAATTTTTTTTCACATACAACACTATTTGACGTAGATTACTATGTGATACACTAAAAATAGCGTACATGCGCACCTTAACACGGCTATGAATATGTTATATACCAAGCTGTCTGTGTTCTATCTAAGAAGTCGATCACATACAGCGCTATCTGACAGATCACTATATGATACACTGATACCACAATTAAGCCTTTTTAAATCCCCTGGCTTGAAAAGCAGAAGGGGGATTATCCTATCAGTCCAGGCGGCGGGCGGCGGCGTCCAACACCTTCTTGTGAACGCGATAACATAGACCCATAAGGGTTATGGTGATGTAACTTGGTGGGTGGGATCGGACTGCCATGCCCTTCATCTGATTAGATTATGGGCGTGGCATATGCTAATTAGGTACCTAATTTGCATAATTAATGAGTTAATTTGGGGTATTTTCCAACATAATCTTGTGAACGCGATAACATGAGACCCATAAGGGTTATGGTGATGTAACTTGGTGGGTGGGATCGGACTGCCATGCCCTTCATCTGATTAGATTATGGGCGTGGCATATGCTAATTAGGTACCTAATTTGCATAATTAATGAGTTAATTTGGGGTATTTTTACCAAAATCCTTGTTACAAACTATCAGCTGAAGAATCCAAATAGGTCCCATTTTGATGAAACTTGGTGGAGGGGTGGGGAATCATGTACTCTCGGGCTGATTAGGTTTGTGGCGCATGATATGCTAATTTGGTTTTAAGGGGTTTTGTGGCAATAATATGTGTATGCATGCGCAGACGTGCACACATGCATGAGCGCATGTGCGTATGCGGCGCGGACGTTGCACATGCGTTGTCCGGGTTTAAGGGGGGGTTGTCTGGGCTTAAGGGGGCTTGTTGTGGTTTAAAGGGTGGTTGGCCCAGGTTAAGAAGGGGGGTGGTTGGGGTTTTAGGTGGGTTTTCTGTGATACGAGGGAGGGTCTTGCAGCCATGATTATATTTCACACTTGTTAAAGCAGCTCCCGCCAGGGGATTTAGCGGTTCGAAAACCGCGAGGTTTTATTTTTTTATAATACGGTGATGAATACGTTACATAAGGTCTATCTGTGTTTATCCCAGACATCGTTCAGAAAAACAAAACAAAAAAAATCTTTGTCACATACTGATCTTTAAAGAGACATGAGATTTCCAGGAAGAAGCGCCCCCAATTTTTCTCGAACCCCGGTTTTTTACATATTTGGAATGCTTACCAATGTATCAGATCCCATCTGAAGTGAATAAGCCGAATACGCCGTCTTTATGTAATAAGATGATGATTTAGTAGTTTCTGTCGTGCACGACAAAGTCAAAGTATGGTTTTCTATGGGGAACGATTACGATACCACGCAAGTTCAAAACAAGGTTTGCGGTTTTCTTTTGCACCTGTTTGTCTAATAAACCTTCGAAATGTTCTTGGTAGGTGGTCTACAACCGATCCAGTGAAATTTGAGAGAATTATTGGTATCCTAAAAAAATCTCCTCCTGTCACTTTAAGTTTACAGTCATATTAAACATTGTTGGCTAGATAACCAGCATTTATTTTTCACTGAATTAAAAACTCTGAAGTGTTTTCTTGATGATATTTCCTTTTGCCTGTAAATGACGCAATCGGTATGTTTCGAGCGTATTACGAAGGGAAGATTTTCAATTGCGATTTTCTCGAAACATATTTTGTGAGATAGATCAGCATGTGATGAAGCCGACGTTTTGATGTGAAAATAGCACTTCGAAAATGGCCATTGCACTGTTGAAGGCTAGATTCTTACCATATATGCGAAATGTGAAGTCCTGGTAGATATCAGCTTTGCAAGTACTGGTAAAACTTCCCACATATTGGTAGCATTCCTGTAGTGACTTTACTCAAAATGTTTTATTTCATTCTCACATGCATGAGTCATTATGGTTTTGGGATCCGGTACTGTTTCCACTTTTTATCTTCCATTATATTTTCCCTCAAAGTGTATTACTTTATTTTTCTGGAATTGCAGAAAGCATAATGGAAACTTGTTACAATCTTTTGCAAACTTTATACAAGGTAACTCATACAAGGTAATGGATTGCTGTGTTGTATGCTTGCTGATTGGCACATAGGAATTACTTTGGTGGCAGGGCCATACTCAGGATTTATTTTGGGGGGGTGCGGGACTTAGAAAAAAAGTGGACTTTTTTTAAGTAAAAGTGGACATTTTTGGGTAAAGTGGACCTAACCCCATAAAACCGCCCTTTTATGGACTTCTTGAACATCTCATCACTAAAAAGTGGACTTTCTTGTCAAAATTTCTCGAAATTTTGGACTTTTTAATAAAAAAATTCAGCAAAAAGTGGACCTTTTTCCCCTTTTGTGGAAACCGCACCCCCCCCCCCACCACCACCATACAGGCTTGTTTGGTGGTATGTGTGGAAAAAAAATTAATCCTGAAATCATACTCTTGTTCACATTGACTGACTACTTCATACTCGGAAGAAGTGTTGGCCTAAGACCAGATGGTGTTTGAGTCAATCCCACAATGCACCAGTTTTAGGAAATTTCACCTCAATAGGGTCATGCGATCACATAAAAATCCTATTCTTAACACATAAAATCACTGACTTTAACACTCACTTTAGCCCACAAAGGGTTAGTACTTAAGGAATATTTTGCATGATTAGGAAATGTCTTGTGGTTCTTAAACATTTGGAACACTTTTTATCCCTAAGTACTGACATGTGTTTAGTACAGTATGGTATAGCCACATTGCTATGCATCATGGGATTGATTCAAAACACCTTCTGGCCTAAGACTCATGGGGTGTACACAGATTGACCCCCATGTGCCTGCGCGTTGGCAGACAACACATGCGTACCGGGGAATGATGTATTTTGTAGATATCAATTTTAATATCGGACTATTGAGTTTGAATTCATGGGTAGAACTTGTCGCACATGCTCGTTGTAATCCCACCGATGACCAAAGAATGTAAATACTGATGTATACCAATTATTGTATTATCATACATGGAATTTTCCCCATTGAAGAGGCTCTTTATACTTAAAGAAATACTAAATAATATAGCCAGACATATTTACTGTCTTCAGAACACAGATCACTGTTGCAATGTCTTGTAGGTGAGGGGAATCAAAGTAAGGTAAGAGAGCCAAAGTAAGCTTCTATGACAAAACTCACACACACACACACACACACACATAACCATATGAATGTATGCATAAACTGAGGCCTAAATATTATTTTTGAAATGTTTGCGTTTTAACAGTTCGGTGAGATTAAGATATGAATTGTACATGGATGTATGACTAAGATTTTACATGCCAACAGACATTTCTTTTTATGTACCCAATTTAAGGTATATAGGATAAAATTATTTAAATACATGTTTATAACTTCTCAGGCATTGCTAGACTTAAAATTGAAGCGCTACTTAAAGGTGCAACGAGAGATTTCACATATCAGGTGTCCCTTAAAAATCGAAAGTACTGATTTTTGCCCTGATGTAAAAAGACATTTCTGTAGCCAAATACAAGACCTGTAAGAAATCTATTGAGTGTCGAGTTTATATGAAATGACTATTATGACACTATATTGGGTGCCTCAAAATCTCTCGTTGCACCTTTAATTTTAATATAGAATCAGTATCATGTATGTGATAAAAGCACCCAACCTCAAGAAATCCAGGGTTAGGCCAAAATCCAGAATAATTGCCTATGCTAAAAAACACCTGCAAAAAATCTATGTGAGGTTGACTATTAGAAAATCAGAAGCTTATTGGGAATAAAACACCCAAATGTAAAATCCATGTAAGGTTGATTCCTAGAATGGATCTGTTGCTTAATTTGTTGAAACACTAGGCTGCATATGTATTATGTGATCAGGATGGAATTGTGTGAACAGTTTACATCAGTACAGTATAAACCATGATTGGCTTGAGTTTTAGTAGTACATACTTGATCAAACTATGATTTTGAAATGCTCCATTTCACCTTTTTTTTGCTCATGAACATGATAATCATAAAACATTCTTTGATAATAAATCACTGATTGTTTAAACTAAACGGGCCCTAAATCGTAATTTGAGGCACTTTCCATTGCCAACCTGTACTATTGGTTGTCTAATTCTGTCCCTGACTCTAGAATCAAAATCTACATGAAGGAAGGATTGCATTTGGTATGTGTAAACAAACATGGTATTAGAGGATTATGTTATGCATCTTCTTCAGTGTAACTTGTTCGGTTTTAAAAATTGTTGAGTGGCAAGAATCATGCACTTAAAGGTGCGTGTTGCGATCGTCTTTGGGACCCCACCCCCGATTTACCCGGAAGTAGTATCGATTTTGATATCAGATGAAAGGCCGTATTTTTCTCATTGTCGTCCTGAAATTTTAGCCCTCATATCCATTTTATTCCAAAGATATAAACAAAAAACCGCCGTTTTAGTGGTTAACCATCAATATTAGCACAGTATTGAATAGGGCTTTGCAACATGCATTATTGCGTCTACCACCAAAACCGCAAGTTTGTTTCCCACGGTACTTGATGGGTGTATGTGCAAGTGCCAGGCTCTCATATCAAGTAGAGAGCATGTACACATAAATCGGAACAACCACCTTTAAGGTTTTGTGGATGTGGTTTCAGAATTTTACCAGCTTCAGTTTGTCAGTGTATCTGGATGCATGTGCCCGTTTGTGGTCTTCAAAGGTAGAGGCAATTTTCACAAGAGTTCATGTTCTTTATTACTATGCTGTATGAAAGTAACATGCTCGATATTGGACATCCATATTTTGGAGTGTAGTAAATACTTAAATAAACCAAAGACATTCAAGGAGCAGGCCAAAAATATGCATTTACATTAAGAGAGTGAATTGACTTTGTGTATGGACAAGCAAGCGTAGATTAGCTACACCATGCCGTTTGTGTGCTCCAAGACTGGACTGCAACCCACTGGGAACATGGTTATGGACACGTCTACTTTGCCATGACTTAAAGCTGAATTTTTTAGTGAACAATGTGATCAGTGTGACACGACCACTTCATCTAATTGAAACACTTTCAGAGGCTGTATCTGAAGAAAAGTATTATGCTATCCAAACCAGAAAGTTGAAACAACCATCAAATATATACTCATTTTTCATCAGATGAATTAACCATTTTTGTATCTAAAACAAATTGAATCATGATCTGTTAAATAATGTATTATTTTATTTGTTATATCAGGGTGTATAATTTGTTTTCTCTCTTTAGTGACATTAATATATAGGTCAGTGTTATATTGAATGCTACTGATTTTGCACACAGGTTTGATCTTCCATTTTATAATAATACACCAGGGAATTTCCTTGTTCTCCTCTTTTCACCTTGAACACAAATTAAAAATCTTGAACTTGTTTGAAACAGGCAAACAAAAAACATTTCCACTGACTCTATATGTACCTCAAATTTAATTGAAAAACAAGTCTTCCTGACTTAACTGATTTTAATGTGATGATCTGAATACTTTTTTACAGTAAGCCACTGCCAAGTCCAAAGTTCATGTGTTACTTACATTGCCTTGAAGTGTTTATTGAAGACTACAAAAGTCATAAGATATTTTGGGCCACTGATTTGTGATTTTTATTGATGATCATTGGATGTAAATACACAGAAAAAATACTTTGTGACAATGGAGTAGTCGCTCATTATAAAAGGGTATATTTTATAGAGTGATTAATGATTTGTTGATATGAATGTAGACAGTGTGATATTCAATTTACAAAATACTGGCTAGCACCTGCCAGAAGTAAAAAAGAGAATGACGATTGGGCATCTCAAGAGCCCTAGCACTAATTAAGCGAATTTCAAAAGCACAAGTCCCATAGGTGCACATGTATATCAGCGGACAGCTTGTGTTCCTTGTCTGACAGTGACGTCACATGTCATATCTTCTATAGATACATCCAGTACTGGATATTCAATCGTATTGTTCTCAATGATATAATCAATAATTATTCTAGCGATGTCACAACAGTGTACCATATCCAACCTAATTAGTACCCCTTCCCTAATAAGTGCCCCCTACAGAATGTTACAAGTTACTAATCTGTAATCACCCCCTTTCAATGCAACTTATCTAACTAATTTGGCAAAAAAATTATCATATAAAACTATTTTTGGCTTAAGATTCTGATAATTTTGACCCAAAAATTGCATTTCATGCAAGTAAATACCCAATTTTGATTTTAATTTCAACATTTTAAAAAGCACACCCTGAAAAAGACCGACTTAGCGCCCAGGGCATTAAATAGTTTGAATACAGTAATAACCATTTGTGATTCTTTTTCATCACCAGGAAAATGTATATTCTGGCTGCTTTGCCACCAATTTTAACCTACCGTATAAGTATTGCACACTGTTCAATATGACTTAAAGGTGGGCGACCTGATCGACAACCTTGTCCACTTAACTCCATCAAAGTTGAGATTTTGGTATCCATTTGTGAAGTATAATGAAAATGGGTTGAGTATACTCTACCCATGTACGGCATGAACATTTTGTTTTGAAGAATTTTCAACAGAGTTTTTCACCTATTTCATAAATTCATTAAATATTTTTTTATAAATTTCAGAAGAAACATTTTATCTAAATGTATTTTCTTTCATGGTGTTATTACCATTGAAGGTAGGTGGTCCATTTTTTAAATAACATTTCTGCTTTCTTCATGGAGACATCACCAAAAACACAGATTTAAAATTTTCAATTACCTTGCAGTTTAGATATTACAAGCAAAACTTGTTTGGTAGTGATATGCATGTGTGGTCGACCACATTTGGGGACTTGTTTTCCATCATTTAAAGGTGCTTGTTCCGATTTATGTCTATTGTGTTCTCTACTTTATATAAGAGCCTGGTACTTTCACATACGCCCCATCAAGTACCGTGGGAAACAAACTTGTGGTGTTGATGGTAGACGCAGTAATGCATATTGCAAAGCCCTATTCAATACTGCGCTAGTATTGATGGTTAACCATTAAAACGGCGGTTTTTTGTTTATATCTCGGGAATGAAATGGATTTGAGGGCTCAAGTTTCAGGATGACAATGAGAAAAAAAATGCAGCCTTTCATCGGATATCAAAATTGATACTACTTCCGGGTAAATCAGGGGGTCCCAAAGGCGATCGTAACATGCACCTTTAATGTAAATTGGGAAACCTTTCTCAGGCCTACAGGTTACTTAGTGGAGCGGTTTGGACTGCAAAATTGTCGACAACCCCTCCCCTCGGTACAACAGAACGCAACCACTTCTATTCGAAAGATAGTAATACATAATTTAAAAAAATGATGGTTGTGGTCAAAAACTTTGGTGGCAGGGGTTTTTTTTGGGTTAAAAAATCATGTTTTTGAGCTAAAAACTTAAGAATGTCAAGATTTATTTCTTAGCAAAACAAATTTTAATCATGATGCAATACTATCAATCTCTGACATTTATATTATTGATTTCTGTTTTATAAAGGGTTTAGAATTTTAGCCCCAAAATCACTTTTTCCCTAAAAAACATCCTTTTTATCACATGTCACCACAACGAGTATTACCTGAACCCTTTATGCAATGTATAAACCTATATCAATAACAAAAAGGATACCCCAAAAATAAGATTGTAATATTTTTACTTTAAAAAAAATAAACAAATAATAATTTCGCTTAATTTGCAGCCCAAATTGCATTTTTCGGCCTAGAAATCATCCCTGCCACCAAATATTTCAACCACAACCATCATTTTCTTAAATCTCATATATTTATCCTTCAAATAAAGGTGGTTGTGTTTTGTTGTACGGAGGGGAGGGGTAACTCGAAAACTTAAGCACTTTTCGAAGCTCGGCCGCTCCGCTAACTGGTAATAAAAAATAAGCTTGCTTCTGATACCAAAATTTCAATTTTAATTAAGTAAAGTGGGTGGGGGAATCAATGCTGTCACTTAGGTCACCCACCATCACTATGAGCTAGTAAAATCTCAATTCCCTTGGCACAGTTCAGTAGCTTTCATTCACCAATGTATTTAGAAAATGCACCCCTTGGTTTTTGGGTATGATACATGATACCCAGATAACACAAGGTCAGTTCATGTCAATGCATGTATAAGTACAACCCACTGAACTGTCTTTGGTGGATGAGCATATTGTAACTCGGAGTGCATTAACCTCCTGAGGTCTACTGGCCAATTTGATTGGTTGAACATTGGGTTATATGATGTATTTAGCCAATCAGAGACACTGGGAGAGCCAATCAGAGATACTGTAAAGAAGGTGGTATGCCTCAAGGGTTTAAAGGAGTGAAAGTAGGTGGAAGGAAATGGCTGCTGTCCAGCCCTGACTTTATGACTGTCAACAGTGACTCTCCAATGCATAATTGTAAGCACATATCAGCCTTGATTCTGCAATTATAAAACAATACTAAGGAATCGATGGCTCTGCTCTGTATATACTCCTAAACCTAGAAGTCCAAAGTAATCAATAAATTCCCACACAAAGTCTCACAAGATGGCCTTGTATGTCGACTTATACGACAGTTTTTGTGTATGCAGTGTCAGATATTTGTTTTGTTGTACATCATGCGTTGTCTTAAATCAATGCGGATTCATGGATTTAGACTGCACCTAAGCGCGTTTGGTAGTAAATGCGGCGATACTGCTGCGCAGCGCATCGATTATTTCTTCTTACTTCTAGTACAGAGTATAGTGTGTATTAAACTATGTCAGTATTGTCTTTCAGTCTAGTAAGCACCTCTCTGCCTTAATAAGCCCCACCATCACATTCCAGGATAAACTATTTGAAATATCATCCAAATATTGCATGGTGTGATCACATATCCTTTGAATCTACACTTTAAAAACAGCCTAATATTCAAATATTTTGATAAAGGCACTATCGTGATCCACCCAATTCCAAAATTATTGAAATTTGATGGAGTAGGCCTTAAAAGTTAATGGTAAGGTCTATTAAAAAAAGAATTAAGTTATTTTGTCCAAATGAAAATGACAAACAATGAATAACATTTTCAAAGATATAACTACATTCAATTACGGTTTGTAGTATTGTCCTTACGGAGAGTAATGAACTAAAATATCCGATTTGTTCCTTATATTAGGCCGTTTTCAGTCTGGCAGATATTAGAATGCTATATGTTGTTACAGCCAATTTAACAACTTATTTTTTATGATTTTCTGATTTGGCAAACACTGTAGTGAGCTTTTACGAAATAACATCCGTCCAAAATGCTGGCCTAGCTAGGCAGCTTGTGTGCTTATGAGGGAGTGAGTATGGTAAGTGTAGTCTTTATAATCTCACAGTTAGTTGTAGTTTTGTCATATTGGCATGCTTTTTACACTTTGAATCTGTACCCAAGTCTGAGGTGTAGCATAAATAAACATGGGTCTTTTCAATGGATCTGCAGTGGTAATACATGCATATTCATAAAGGAATCATTGTTCTTATAGTACAAGGCATATTTCTCACTTAACGTATGACCATTGGCATGTTTTATCATAGTCCAAACTAAAAATTCATAAAATGCATAACAAACATTTTGAATGTGTGACAGGTAACATTCCTTTCCAGAGCTGTATTTATCTAAACTAGGGCATTTTTAAATTCATTTGGTACATGCGAATATGAACTTTTGTATATAGTGTCAAAAACCTAATTGGATGAATTGTATACATATCTTGACTGTTCCCAGCATTTAAAGGGATGAGCAGCGATTGCTAATCCAAACAGCGAAAAATCATCAAAATTCATATTTTTATATGTTTGTTACGCATGTATGGCGAACATTAACCTGCAAGTGGTTGGCTTGAAATCCGTGTATTAAAGACGAGGCAGTATTTTTTATCGTATTCTTGTCGTTCTATACGTGCTATCAAAATTACCGACTTGAGATCAAAAAAGCCTTTCCGGTGAATATCACAGATTTTCAGCGTGATATTGTGCACCATATCATACATTTTGACCTCAACCACCAAACATTATTGATCTGTGTCTTCTGTCTGTTGTAAACCCAATCAGTTGTTTTCTTGCAGATTTTGAGATGCCGTCCCTGTTATTTTTTTGGGAGACGGTATGACAAATTTCCTCAATACTTCATTTTTTTCACTGTTTGGGGGTTTGTTTCACTTAAAGCAGTTATATGGAATTGTACACACTAGTCCCTGATTTCTATGGCATGTCCCCATTTTTTTTTATTTCTTTCGCATGGTCGCGGCTAATCCCTTTAAGTGGTACCGGCAAAAAAAAAATTAGTTTATTTACTGATAATCCAACCGACCCTAAAAACCTGCCGACCCAAAAAAATTTTTGTATCAAGAACAAAAAAAATTTAAAATTTTCTGACCGACCCTGATTTTCATTTAAAATTTTAAAAAAAACACTAAACAAGACAACTACAACAAGTAGATATTTGCTGTCATTTGAAAAAAAAATGTACTAAATAGTAGCAGTGTGAAGTGACGTTCATCTTAAAAATATAATTCATCCTGACCATCCCTTATCCTTACATCCCTATGTGGCAATACAGATTTCCACAACAGTCTATTATTGTATCTGATGATTTTTATGTTAAAATGTGATCAAGGTGACATTCAAATTTTCACACTATTACTTTGTTTAAATGTATTTTTTGTATTGGGCTGAATACAACAGTTACTGTGCAAGTGCTTAATTTATTGAGTTGACATAGTCCCTTACACAGTAGCGTGGCAAGTAAAATTTTTTTCCAAACTAAATGACGATACACCCTTAAGCTTCCAATCATAAAGCAACAAGTAGGCAACAATCTTGTCTCTGTTGGTGGAATAAAGACGAAAGTAACCGATACGTGTCCTCCTTGGAAACCATATAAAACAGTTGGATTAGAAAAGTGAATGGATAGAAATATGACATGCACTCAATTAGGCCCAAGTAAAAAAAACATTTGATTTCCAGTCCGTTTGAAAAAAGTTGGTGAGGCAGGCCTTTATTATTTGTTATTTTATTATTTTTTTTCAAAGATGGCGGCCATGTCTAAGATGGCCCCATGTTAAGATGGCAACAGGTCTAAGATGGCAACCATGTGTATTTTGAAGATGGCATTTGCATGTGGAAATAGTAGTATGCAATAAGGTTGAAGAAATTGCTCAAACCAAAATGAAGGATACTATTTAAAATAGGTATGAGGGAGTTCAATAGTGCTCTGATATTTTGTTGAATTCGTTTTTTCCCGTTTTTAGCCGCCTTTTTGGTGGTGTTGCTTTTTTGAAAATTTAAAAAATCAGTGAGGAATCCCAAAATGTGAGCGGGCGGGCCGATTCATTGGTTTATTTTCTTTCTTGGCCTTACATGTAGGGTAGACCTTGTCAGACAAATTCTTTTGAACTATATTCTAATCTATTTCAAAATAGAAACACACAAGTTGCTGATTAAACCAATTTGCAGGCACATGTTTGTAGTATTCTGTGTAATAGATGTTGTTGTTATAATGCTGTTTTAAAGATGTTACCATTATTAGCTATCACACTGATGAAAATTTATTAAAGAGTTGGTATTTTAATCTCAGCAGACATTCAATAAACATACCCCAGCATAAGCTTGAGTTCAATGAGTGTAAAAAAATTATAGTTGATGCACAATTTGTTAATGAAAGAATGATTTGTGTTTGTGCAATAAAGACATTGGACATCAGGCAGAAGTAGCAGTGTCACTAGGATTAGAGGTTGAGATAGAGAACAAGGTGAGTCCAAAATGTTGACATGTTTATTTTAGACCCATTTTGAACTCATTATCTGTAGGTCACTTAATTACAATTTTAAAAATATATAATTAGGAGTTGTTTTGTTATTATGGAAAGGGAGGTAGGCCTGTATGCATGATTCTCAACAGAACCTGTGAGTTAGCAAAAACTTTCAAGTAATATGGTTAGGTTTTGCTTTCCCCTGCTCAGACTTTATCCCAATTCTCCAACACATTGTACACTTTGCATGATTTCTGGTGTAAAAATCATATTCTTTGGGCATTCAATCTAGGAGATTTCATCCCATCGTGTCACCTCTAGTACTTTTCCGCAGGTACTGGCATTGGAATGAGGGATGTGCATGGATGGAAATTAAAAATTACACGCTAAAATCTATGAAAGATATAGTCCAACTAGACAGAACAATCAATTATGTGCTTAATGAAATCATTCAAGTAACGTAAACGCATATAGCTACATTGCCTCTCAAAACATTCTGACTAATCGTATTTGCTTTAAGAGTATCATGTAATAGGTGAGTTGAACGTTAATGACTTTTGAGACTTGAGCGCCCGTGGTTTGGATCGAAAAGGAAACAAAAAAGTTTGTAATCCTTCGTAGTTTGTTCATGAAACAGTTGAATCAGGCCACATATTCGCCTCCTCCCAAGTAATCAACGCTGTCCAAAACGTTTCCCGCGGTGACACGAGGGGTTGAATCTACTATAGGCAAAACCATCCTTATATCTAATATAAAGTCATGTGTGGTTAACATTCAGCCTTTATTTATAGAACTAAAAAAACCCTTCATTTTAAAAAGAATTGTGAAAAGTAACCAGACAACCAATTCTGTTGTATTTGTTAGCCAATAGTGATATTTGAACCAGTGACATGTAGATCTACAGTTGCACTGCATAGTTATTTTTGTTGAAAGAAAGTTGTATATGACAGCGTTAAAGCTTTGACTTGCGTTTAGCAGACACGGGTGTGAAAAAAATATGTAGGGGTGAAAACAGTCAAAATTCTCATGCTTACTAAATGTTTCTAAGGGTAAAAAAAAAAAATTTTTTTTTTTTTGGGTCCCCCCATAGAATTTTCAGATTTTGGCATTAAAACCCCATTTTTTCACTGTTTAAAGAAAAAATTCAGTTTTTGGCCAATTTTAGCCAAAAATGGCCGTGTTCGGGTGACTTGATAATTTCCTGTGATGTATGAATCATGAAAACCCTAGATAGTAGTGACTAATTCTTTTTGCTAATCATGTTGACAGGGGCATTTGTAATATTTAAATCATTAAATGGGTTCAATCTAGTTCTTTATTTTGTAACAGGGATAAGAAGTCGGCGGTCAGGGTGACAATTGATTGGGAAAAAAGGCCAATTTTCGCCCAATTTTTGTGATTGAAAAAGCTATTTCTCCTCAATGGTATGAGCAATGGTGATGCTTCTGATGGCTTGTGTTTCAGTATTTCAATAGCTAAATAGTGATATAAAACTTGACTAAGTTGAATGTACTGAAAAAAATTAAGTAATAATATGTTACCCCTACCCCTAACTTTTTGGAGGGCGTGAAAAAAATAAAGGCCTTAGCAAAAAAAAATAAGTCCTTCAAAACTCTGAGGTTTAAGGTAAACCAAATATTAAAATTGCTATAGCCAAGACCTCCCTCTAGAGCAAGTGTATATTTGTTAGCCACACTGAGAGTACCAGTTTTGAAGGACTTATTTTTTTGCCCGACCGATTTTTTGCTCCCAACAACCAAAAAAACAAAATTTGAGGATTTGTGGGCAGAAATATGCGTACAGTGCTATGGAAAAATTTAAAGGTAATAATGGATGCATTTTCTATTTCAGATTCAGTTTCACACAAAATTTCACCCTAAAAAATGGTATTTCAAGTAGGATATCTTCCCTTAATGTATCCACATATGTCAACCAAACGAAGTTCAAAGCTTGAACGCGTTCATATGCAAGTATTTGGCATATTAAATCCAAAACATGTAACACTGTGACAATGCCAAGTGTAAAAGTTATTACTGGTGTATGTTATCAATCAGGTGAAATTAATTGAGATGGATAGAAATGGGTCATATAAATAATTTGCATATAGTCGGAAAAAGTAAGCAAAACTTCCAAGGATATGGATTTTATGGTAACACCATAAAAATGATAAAATAACTCTGCAACTTGGACTTTAATTTTGTGCGTGCTAATACATGATATTATGATAGGATGGTTTTTTAAACTGTGAGCAAAATAGCAAATACCAAAAATTTAAGTGTTTTGGGGGATGATAATTTTATAATTGTGAATATTTTAAAGTAAAATAATTTTGGTTTAAAAGTTACAGAATTGTCTTAAAAGGGACAAATCTGCAAAAGAATGAGTATCAGTGTCATGAAGCATATGAACATCATATGCAAGTGGGGCACAATGTTATGGAAGTCTATCAATCTAAGATCAAATTTCAAGCCACAATTTTCTGCATGTAATTCTGTTGGAAGGAGGGGTGTAGTAGTTAGGGTGTAAACGCGTAGGCCCTTTTTTAAAAACCACAGGGAAAAATGTTGAAATGCAGAAATAATTTGGTTTCTAAAGCACTCTGCGACAAGGTATAGTCCTACATGTCCTTTTGGAAAATGACTACCCACCTGACGATCACCGCAATAAAGAGAGGTAGCATTATTTTTCTTGTTAGATCTTAGGGGCCATTGCCCTAAAACAAGGCGGGTCGCTTGTAATTTTGGTCCTTTTGAAAAGTGGCAAAAAATGGCATTACGGGACGTTAGGGATTTATGAGCGTGGCAGTCCAGTTTCCCCTGCCCAGAAGAAAAATGACAGAATTTTGGCCAAAACCAGCGATTTACGGCCAAAATCGCCAAATTTTTGGCAAAAGCAGTGAGTTGGCACCAAAAATTGGGTGGTTCTCAAATTGTGGGTCGTTTTGTCCCCCAAATTTCTTTTGCCACACCCACAAATTTAAATTTTACCCCCTTTGCTCCTCTCAAAAAAAAGAAGTAATGGTGCTGCCACTGTATGGGAGTGCTAATCAGCAACTGGGCACAACAAATGATACTAGTCTTTACACGTGAGTTCAAAAAAGCTATTGGGTTTTTTTTTTGGTATTGAGTGTGGTTATTTTTTAATGCTGCTGTTTGATATTTTAAATAATTTTTGCTTTTTTTAAGTTTTTTATTTTTTTCACTTTTTCCATTTTTTGATTGATTGAATCAATATAAAAATTTTTCCTTCATGAAGGAATTTGAAAGGTTTGAATAACTGATATATCCAAGTTCAGTTATTCAACCAAATGGAGAAAAATTTGTAATTTGTTTTTGGACTATGAGCCACTTAAATGCAATTTTTCCCCTGTGACTTATCTGTCTATTATGGTTATGCCAAAATGTTTTCCAAATAAACTGCTAAATACAATTTATATCACTTGTTGTTTCTTGTTAAAAATAGTGAGCTGAGAATGCCCAGGATGTTCTGGTGGTGTCGAAAACGCGCAGTATTACACAAGACCTAGTAGATGAGGAGCTTAGGACCCGGTCAAACATCATCCATCGTTTACCCCTCTACGAAAATTGTTTGACACCTTTGGTATTAGTAGGGAGACCCTCTACATCAATGCTAGAGGTAGTACTCTCAAATTGTGGGTGGATCATCTTTTTCAAAAATAAGTGGCCAATTTAAGTTACCAAGGGCAACTTTAAAATGCTCCAATCTGTTGAAATGTATGCCATATTGTCCATCTAGACACGATTTCCAACATGTATAGTTTTGTACCACCTATGACCATGGTTTTGGAGTTATAGGGTAAAAAGTTGCTAAAAATGGGGTAAAAAAGGGTCAAGTTACTATTTGTACATGGGTCAAATCGGAAGTTCTCCAATTTTGTTGAAAAATGATAGAAGTTGTTCATCTAGCTGAATGAGTCCCAAATAAGGATAGTTTTTGTACCTTCGCAATGCATAGTTAACCATGTTTATGGACAAAATAGTCATAGGTCACCATAACCCATTGGTGCTGACATCTTTGACCCTACTCTCCGTCAAGTAAGCATTTAACATAATACCACACTATACCTTTATCAGTCCCTAACCTCAGGCAGATAACTGGCAATATTTAAAATCCTACACATCAGATTCACTTTTAATGTTGACCCGTACAAATTACATTGACCTTTTGTCTTTTTTTACCATTTAGCCATTTTAACCATCTGAACATTAACACCGCCCAAACCAATGGGGATGTTGGTACACTTATACCTTTTTTGAAGCCTTATGATTAGATGGACGATATGGCATACTTTTCATCATGAGACTGAGGCAGTGTTAACAGTTTGACCCCCCTGTGTAAACTTAAATTGCCCCTATTGAAAAGTGATCCACCACAAGTTGAGAGTACTACCTACCTGCATTGATGTAGAGGTTTCCATACAACTACCGAAATTTGTCAACCTTTTCTGTAGTGGGAGGTAACGAACTCCTTAAATAAGCCCCTATTATATTCATTCTGCTCCTCCTGTATAGGAATATTTGTTAACCACTGTCAATCAAAAATATATAGGCATTTTTATACTTCATTAAAACAAATCTGTAAATAGTCAACACCGTATAGGGATGTTCAAGGCATGCACAGTAAGCAGACCACACTAACCAATGCAGTAATGATTCAAATCCTCGGAAAACATGTTAATTTCGTACTTTCTATTTGATAAGGGTTCACTGCGAAGGGTGAACACGAATGAAGCGGTGTCCCTGGAATCACAATCCTTTTCTTAGTACTTGGTCCTTCTAACTATGGCTTCTCATACAGGGACTATATCTCCTCCACACTGGCTCAGACCAAAAAAAAATATCAAAGGCTTTATGATATATGGTATGAAAAACATTATCCACACTCATATACATCGTGCAAATATAATAACATACTTTATAATTCCCCTTTTTCCTAAACGGTTACAAAGTGCAGAGTATGACAATGGAAATTAAACAACACTGAAAAATACAGTAAAGATATAAACCCAAGAGATACAAATGATCTTTGGAGCAATAGACTTGAATTGCTATAGCAGCATCTGAATTGACTCAGAGGCAACAAAATCCATATATTGTGGTTTGGTATGTCAATGAACAAGTTCCCGTAGGATTTTTTGTGCTAAAATTGATTTGCTTGCTGTTTTGCATTCACTAGGGACCAGACTTTCAGAAATTATTTGGGATTCAATTTTTCAAAGCTGCTTCACCCTTCAGGGGGGAAAATGTAACTAAGGGGAAATTTGAAATCAAGTCAAATTGTTTTTTTAATATACATTACCTATGTTCTTATAAGGATTAGAAAAAAAAGTATATATTTTGCCTAGGTTCCAACCAAAGTTAAAGTGCTATAGCCCCAGAATTGGTTAAGTCATCCTGGGGGGAAATTTTAAAAAAAAAAAGTGCTCAGATTTTGTTGAACTGGTGACATGTTGTTTGTCTTGTCTCAAGGATCCAAACAATGTAATTATTTTACAGGTGTTACATTTGGTTGAATTACATAGCAAACTGTAGCAAGAGTCTACATGGTCTACGTGGGCGTCACCCAAAACTTTTCTGCGATATTGAATCAGGTAGTTAAAATGCATTTTCTGTTTCGTATGACAAGAGGAATCATTGACTTGACACACACTTTCAACAACATCCGAAACATTTACCCCAGGGTGACATTAAACACGATTTATGGGGCTTCTCCATAAGCTTTAGATGGTGCATTGTCGGATTTCAAACACCTGTTGTATTCATTGATCAATACGATATCCTTGAGAAAAAGCTTTTCCCCAAAAGTGGGAGCCGATCCCGATCTTGCCGGTTTTTGTGTTGTTATGCGCAATTGCTCGTTTCCCCCGGTCCAGAGGTCCTGTGCCTTGTTACTGTCTGTCCGTCCGGACACGAAAACACAAAATGCCCCCGAATTTCTTACAGATCCGATCGAATTTGCACGTAAGATTGGGCCACATCATGGGTTACTAAGGCTAACGGTTCAGATGATATAAAAACCTCAACAAAATTTTAGGTAAGCCGGGTGGCGGGGGACGAGCTGTGATCACGAAATGCCCGTTAACTAAAGGGGCAAATATATATACTTTTTTTATAATCCTTGTAAGGAGTAAAACGCGTTAATGTAAATTAAAAACAATTGACTGCGATTTTAAATTTTTTCCCTTGTACTAACAATTCCCCATTGAAGAAGAGGGCAGCAGTCCGAAATTTGAAACTCCGGCATTTTTACTGCGAAAGTCTATGCCCTATTGAAACAAAACAGACACAAAATCAATTGAAGCATGAAACCCAAATACTATGGGAATTACACACCACAACCACACTAATAGATGTGGGATTGCCACTGAAAAGGCTACTGTCCTCAGCATAATTTCCATGAGGTTAACGCCGCGCCATTAATGATGCGAGTTATATAGAGCTCTGAGAGGTCTTACAACAAGGCCAAGGATTGATGGTATGGTGTGAGAGAGTCCCCACCTTCAGGGACTTTCATAACAAACACTAAAAGTCTTATAAAGATCCTTTCCTGCCGGTAGCCAACTTGCCAATTGTGTCAAGAGAGGAATCAGCAGGTTAAATTTTAGCTGGCAACATATTACTAGCCGTGCACATTTGTTTTCCACTTTTTCCAAGCGAATGAGATCTCATTGGACAAAGCCCACACGCCCCTTGAAAGGCCTGAAGAGGCTTTCTTTTAAAGTGACCGGAGGGATATTTTAGGATATGAATTTCTCTCAAACTTTCATGGATCGGTTGTTGACCACCTACCGCGAACGTTTGGAAGGTTTTATTGAGACAAACGGTTGCAAAAGAAAACCATCGTATTTTAAACCTTGTTATTGGAAACTTGCCTGCTATCATAATCGATTCCCCATTGAAAACCATTGCTGACCTTTCGTCGCCTGCACGACAGAAACTACTAAATTCTCATAAAGACGGCGTATTTGGCGTATTCAATTACCCTCAGGTTGTCTGTGATCTAAGTACATTGCACAATGGTTTGCAGTAGGCCTGACAACATCTCATCTCCTGAGCAGCTAAAAAATCTTGGCCAGTAGCCCCACAAGGTTGGAATGGCTTCTTGAGCTCCTACAATTGGCTGCCATTATTCCCACAGGTTCCCAAAATCGGAGGGAAAGCACACATGTTATGGCCACTCCTAAAGCATGGGAAAGATCCATCAAACCCAAGAGCTAAAGACCTATATCACTCCTTTGCAATACCTACAAGCTCTGTGAACATCTCCTGTTCAATCGTTTGCACCTGTGAAGACGACACCTATACCAGAACAAGTCGGTTTCCGGCCAGGCAAATCAACAACAAGCCAAGTACTCCACTTACCTCAACACAGTGAGGATGGTTTTCGAGCAGGGTATGGTTATGGAACCGGAGCTGTGTTGATTCGTTGACCGATCGCAGCATACGATTAATGTTAATCACAGATGCCTATCCATAAGATCTGGAAATTACCCAAGGCAACGCTTGATGAGCTTATCCGAGGCATGCTGAAAAAACAGGATTGTCTTTTTGTTAGTAGGAGCGAAGAAGGAAGAAGAAGAGCGATGGCGTACGTAGCTAAAGAAGGTTTACCACAGGGAGCTTGTTTGAGTTCTTTCGCACCTCTCCTGTCAACATATATACCAACGATTAACCTAGGAGTCCACCGGAAACGGCTGTTTTTTTGTGCAGACGATCTTGGAACTAGACGGCACAAGATGCCGACTTCACAGTTGTTGAAGAGAGACTATCCAAAGCTTTGGATGAACTCCTCCGTATTATGAGGAAAACCACCTACGTGCAAATACATCTAAGACACAGGTGGGTGCTTTCCACCTACGCAACGTCCTAGAAGCCAAAAGTCAGCTTAAAGTTACCTGCGTCTGGAATTCCCCTGGAGCACTGTAAATAACCCTGTATACCTAGGAGTTTACCTTGACCGCACTCTTCTTTAAGACCAACATCGAGAAGACGAAGAGTAAAGTATGTTAACGCATAACCTCGTTGAAGCAAACTCACAAAGGGCACAAGATGGGGTGCTCGCCCCCATACCCTAATATCGACGGCACTTGCCGCCCTGTGCTACTCATGTGCAGAGTAATGCCTGCTCTTTTGGAAAGATCAACCCTGCCAAGAAGCTTGATCAGCATTAACTAAATGCCTTCTGCCGGCTTATTACAGGATGGCATCCGTCCAACCCCAACGGAAAACTTGTACATCACCTCGCAGGAATTGCTCCACCAGACGTCCGTCGTAGCGTAGCGAGCTGCAAGAGGTCGTAGCTCTGTCAAGTATCGGCAATGTGAGGCACCCTATGTTCGGACAGATACCTGCTGCAACCGTCTAAAATCCAATGAGAGTTTTCTTAAGTCTAAAGCCAACCTCTTAAACAGTCTCTAAGGCTGTTTAGAGAGTCGCCTTGTGGCAAGAAAGACTTTTTTCCATCACCAAATAACATCTATCGGTATTGACCCTGGGTGAGCTCTCCCCCCACCTGGAGCTGACTCCTCATGGTAATGTCTCAACAGACTGAGAACTCTAATTGGCCGATCTAAGGTTTCCTTGCAGAAGTGGGCTATCTGGAACAGATCAGATACTACCTGTGGTTGTGGAACAGCACCACGACAATGGAACACCTCTTGGTCTGCTTACTGCTGGAGCAACAATGCACAACAGGACCTTGCGGAAATTCAGTGAAGCAGCCAGACCCTTTAACCATCTCTGGCTGGATCATATTGAGAACCACAGTGTTTGGACACGATACGAAGAAGAAGCTAGAAGAGTAGTACTGTAGAAGCATTCCAATATGTAAAAACCTAGCAGGGGGGTCAGACCCGATCTGCTCGATTTGTGAATTGGGGATTTCCAAACGGTGTAATTGGGGAACTGCTAGCGTGCATTTACTTGGCAGTCTCGGTCCCAGTGACATTAAAAATCATCTCTTAAACCTTTGTTTCAAAGATCTTAGTAATATCGTGCTAAATTAAGAAAAAAATATTGACCTCAAATCCGTGCGGGTTTATTAACCCCCGCTGCAAAATAGGTGGTGTAATTACCATAATGTCATTTAGATTTAAATATTCGTGACCAATCCTAGCCTTTAGTCCAAGTCTGTTGTAAACGTTCGATATACGTAATAGCGCCCTCCTAACCGTTAAGTCTTTAAAAACAGACTAGCACCCGGAGTTTATGCCGGTTTGAATTTGCTTGTGTGGCTGTAAGGTTTGGCGTTTCCTACCCCCCCTGAAACCTGGGTTCGAGAAAAATAGTGGGCGCTCTTTCTGGAAATCATGCCTCTTTAAGTTTCTTTGAATATTGGAAAATCCTCACAACGCAAGAATGTTCAGGGTAAGTACTGGGTTGGCCGTTATGATTGTCCATTGATTGGCATCGTCCACTTCCATCTAGTGTGCTTATTCCCGTGATGAAATGCTTTACCCGGTATTTGCTCAGCTCACTTAAGGTGCATTTCGTGATTTCATCACCTTCCTGTTTTATTCATTGATCATGTAGCTATCCTTGAGAAAAGCTTATTCTCAAATTTGAGCTGATCTCGATCTTGTTGGTTTTGTGTTTGAGCAATTGCTCGTTTCCACGGTCCCATAGCTACTGTGGGCGGTAATTTCTGTCCGTTTACGACAGAAATACAAAATTGCGAATTTTCTTACAGATGCGAACCGAATTTGCACGTAAGATTGGGCACCATGGATTACTAAGGCTAGCGGGTCAGATGATATAAAATCTCAATTTTTTTTAGGTAGTCGGGGGACAGGCTGTGGATCCGAAATGCCCCTTTTAAAAACTCCATGGTCAAAACAATTGATTCCACCTGTAGTGACCATTGAATCATCTACTGTGGCATAATTCCCGTGATGAATTACTTTCGTCCAGACATAAAAAAAACAAACATTGCAACAATATACTGTGTCATATAAATCATTAGGAATTTTTCAAAGACAACGATCCGCAGAGCCGGAAGAACATCTTCGCCAAAAATCCATGTTTCGTGTTTCAAACAGATAGTCCATCGCAAATGGTGAAAGTATTGTCATTTTGGGCTGGAAACGACCAATTTGCACAGGTAGCTACTGATATGCTAAACAAATCTGGTCTAGGGGCCAAATTAATTTCCTTCCATATGGCCGCCCATATTCAATGGCCGCCACCCTATAAAAAGGCATAATATTGTTCAAAACATGCTTTAAATTTGGCGAATATGTGGTTTTAAACTTGATTATATAGGTCAAAAAATAACTTGAAATCAATATTTCTGTTATTTTCACCAAATCATAGTTTAAAATTAATAATAATTTCAAAATGGCGGTCACAACATTGGAGGCTAAATAATTCAAGATGGCTCCGTGCACAGGAAAAAACTGCTTATGTTGTAGTTAACACTGCCAACCATGGGTTTCGTTGATATTCTACCACTTGGGCACTCAACATATCCAAATCTTACATTTGTTGTTGTAAATGCCAATGTACATGATATCAACATGGCCTGCCATATCAAAATGGCTGGCTTAATTAAAAATGCAGCCCTGTAAATTTGATCTGTTAAAGGTAGAATGATTTATGTGTCATGGTCACTGATAAATTGAAATAACATTCTAAACACATTAATTGGTAAGCATTGTATGGTTAAACAGTTACTTCATTGTCTGTGTGTATCACATAACACGATGGCTGTTCATGTTTAAAATTTAATAACATGCCTTAAATGGGGTACTGCTGATTTTATTTGCCATTCTACTACCAGGTAATGGTTTAATGTGCGGTCTTGTCTTTCCATGTGTTTTTTTTCTAAGAATGTTGTCTATATATAAACAGACTGTTAAGTCGCTCTGTTCGTCTTAATACGGAGTGCGTATTCATGTTTTACAATGAGGCCTCAAATAACCAGAAATGGATGTGGTTAATGTCAGGTATTTTTGGATTGTTTTATAGTCCCATTCATTTTACTCATTCATTCTTTCCTTTTGTTATTTCTGATACTTGTAGAACTTCATTCTACATTGCATGCAATGCCCTTCTAAGATCTAATAGCAGTAAGCTGATAGCATTCAGGCTTCTACTTCGACAATGCAGCCGATTCTGCTTGCTCAGGACAAGACCAAAAGGTCATGCGCGTACTGTGGGGATACAGACTTGTTTTGTTTTTTTCGTTTTTTTTTTCCTGTAGCCTTGTTCAGCGTCCCAACCTCACCAAACGCTGGCTAGCATTTGGTATTGGAAGAATCACAGATTCATACCATCACAACGCTTTGTCTCTGCTGCTGTTTCACACCTTCACCGCTCCACCGTTTTGCACAATGGAAAGAAAACCGCATGGAAATAAGCAAAATCTTCCCTGACGGTTGTAAAAACTTTTTGCAAACCTTGGAAGAACTCCTAGAGATACCTTGAAAGAACTAAGCCACCATTGAAAATATTTGTTGCCTCATGTACGACAGAACAAGTTCCTGCGAGAGTGTTGATGATGCTTGTAGAGAGTGTTTTCTCATAAAGGGAGATCTCATTGAGTTCAATTCCACCTACCTCAGATGCACTGATCAGCACTCAAACAGAGCAGCATATCAGGCAGGAAATTGCTGGGGGCAGAATCATTGCTGCAAGCTCCAGAGCTACCAGACCCAGCTGACTGGGGTTGGAAAATTGGCAAAAGCTTCATAGTTTGTAGAACGGGCTGTCTTACATGGACATATGTCGCTTACCATAGGCAATCAAAAACATGTCAAAAACTGCTGAGTGTGGCTGTAAGTAAATGTCTTTTGTGGATGCGTGTGTCCCCCCCAAGGCGTCTTCTACTATAATATCCAAACACGTGGTTCTCAAGTGTATCCAGCCAGAGGTGGGTACAATGTCTACTGATTCACTGATTCTGCAAGATCCTTCTGTGCATTGTTGCTCCTACATTGGGCAGACACGTAATTCTCCAAGTCCTTGTCTGTGCATTGTTGCGCCAACATTGGGCAGATCAGGAGATGTTCCA
This sequence comes from Ophioderma brevispina, assembly GCA_023653785.1. Lineage (NCBI taxonomy): Eukaryota > Metazoa > Echinodermata > Ophiuroidea > Amphilepidida > Ophiodermatidae > Ophioderma > Ophioderma brevispina. The sequence goes on from JAMKCH010003805.1 coordinate 55,441, forward strand.
TTGTCTGTTGGCGGCTGTTCTACATTACAGGTAGTGTTCCTGATCTTGCTTCCAGTTAGCTCCACTTCTGCAGGAAACTTTGGATCATACCGATTCTGTTCTCAATTTGTTGTGAGACATCGCCATTCACCCATGGAGAGGTCAGCCTTCCAGGTGGGGATGCTCATCAGGTTCATACCAATAGATGTTACTTGGTTGAGAGCAAGTCTTCTTTTCCTTTCCACAAGGCGACTCTCCGAAACTCCTTGAGACTGTTTCAAGGATTGGACTTGGCTGAAGACCTCTCCTTCTCTCTGATTTAAGCAGTTTAGATCTGGTCTCTGTTGTACAGACAACCACGACCGATGTCTGGTTGGAGCAAGTCCAGCCTAGGATATAAGTTGTACGTTAGAGTTGGGTGAAGACATCCTGTGATAGTGCTGGCAGGAGGCAATTAATGCTGGATCAAGCTCCTTGGCATGGGTTTACATTCCCACAGGGCATACTCTGCACATAAGTAGCCCAGAACAAGTGCTGTCATCTTGGAGTATGTGTGCGTGCACCCCTCTTGTGCCATTGAGTTTGTTCAAGATGTTATTTTGGCGTGAACATACTTACTCTTCGTTTTTCATGATGTGGGTCGTATAGGAGAGAGTGCGGTCCAAGATAACTTTTAGGTAGACATGATTATCACCTACTACTCCAGGGGTGTTTTCCAGACCAGGTTACGTTAAGCTAACGGGTTTAAGTTCACGTTTGTGTAGATGGAAAGCAACACACCTTTGTCTTGAATGGATTTTGCACGTAGGTGGTTTTTCCTCACCAATAGGGAGTGATTCATCCAAAGTCCTTTGGGACAGACTCTTTACAGCCTTAGGAGTGATCTGGTCTATACTCTGGGATTAGATGATCGCTTTTTCCCATGCGTTAGAAATGCCATACCTTGTGTTTCCTCCTATCTTTGTGAAACCTGTGGAAACAAGGCATCAATTGTAGAGCTCAAGAAGTCATTCCTTTGCTACAGGGCGACGTTTATCAGTTGCTCAGTTGAGATGTTGTCAAGGCCTACTGTTTTTCCTGGTAAGTGTCGCAAAATACCGGTTCCATTTTACCATGGATGAAGGGGCGAGTGAACCAGGGTCGCCCACTATACCTCTTACTGTCTAGTTTGGATCTTCTTGGGCTTCTTAATTGCTGCACTTGCCATTTTATAGGCAGTTGTGAACACCTTGGAGGTTTTTTTGGATACCTTTGACTCAAAGTTTCGATGGTAGAAACGACGTTTCTTGCTGCTATTGGTCATATCGGTGGATTCAATTAATGTGTGGCTAGGTTTTGATCCTTTCCTCTGACACTTCCTCACCTTTAGCATTTGTTTTAGTCTGAGAAAGGATCAGCTACTTCAAACATTGTGGAATACCCTTGATACCCTTTGTACATTCTTGGAAAGCTTGTTAATTATTCTCCCCCTAACAAGCCTCTTGATGTAATCTCCGTGCAGTCATTATTGCATCCTAGTCTTGGGCAAATTTGTCATATTTTATGGGGTTTTTGGAGCAACCCTCTTCACGTACTGATCCAGGTCATAAGTGAATCCCTTTGCCCATCTGCTTTTTGTAGTTAAAGTGCCTCTTGAAAGCAATTTGTTTGTCTTACTGGCAGCATTGACTTTGATACAGATTGATTCAATGTTGAAGTTAGTGGAACAGGATTCGGAACAATCTTGCTACAACAATTAGAGATGTTTTACTAACATAGCTAGATCAGGGTTGTAACCCCTCTTCCAATAGGAAGATGATTGGCAGCAGCTAAGTTTCTTAAGGTTGTGTAGAATGTTGACTTTCTAACCCATTCTCCCACAGCTTGTCCGTCTTTTATTGTCTTCATCGTAGCCCCCCTTTTGGTACTATGGTGTTGAAATCGACAAATGAAGAAATGAGGTTTGGTGGGGTTCCCGACATGAATTGAGGTGCTTGAAATCTGACGGAGGTTTGTAGACTGATGTAACTATGACAGAGCTGAGCTCATTTACGTAACTTCCGATGTTGCACATATTGAGGTTCTTCTACACGGGGTCCTGTTTTCACATATGCACGTCCAAACTAACCGATGGGTCTCGGGTGTCGATGGGCAAGGACATTCCTGGTATGGTTGGGCACTATCAGTTCCTCTATGGGGTTTCCTGCAGACATGACATCGCAACTGAGATTTGTTGCAACATGTCAGCAAATGATGTTACTTTTGCATTGGAGAAAAACCTTACATATTCATAATCATCGTCAAGGCATACTTTACAAGCTTTTTACAAAAGGCCTGCGCTTGCTTTAGTCCCCATGATATGGGAATACTTGGGGAATTTGCGTAAAGATTGAAATGGCATGTAACTAAGGCGGGTAATGTGGATCGACATTGGGGACGCAATGCAACTTCATGCTCTAGAGCATAAACCATATTCCTTTGCTTTCAAATGTCAAATGATTTAAAGTAAAGGCACATTGATATATTCCGCATCCCAATAGTTTGGTATAGTTCTAGCCCTACAACAAAACCAAATTTAAAGTAGTTTCCATCCTAATCACTAGGAATTTTTTCATGTAAAGTATTTAGTAAGAACCTTTGCTACGTATTTTATAAAGGCTACCAATGTACACTTCTGCAGAGTCAACTCATCTTTTGGGGGTGGCAATTTGGCCATCAATTTGAATTCTCCGTAGAAATGCCACTAATAGATTTGTTTTGCCCCGCATCGGTTTAAAACACAACTCACAAGGCTTAAGAGCGCAGGAATTCAAAACTTTTCATTGTCTAACATGTGTTCTGTGTCTGTGATTTTGTTTGGACAGATGTGCTGGGGCAAACGGAATCCGTATTACGTGACAACTTCTATTAGTGGGGGCCTGTAATTGAACAATCTTATGGTGAGTGTGCAAAATCCGGATAAAATTGTGAATTTTGGCACACAAAGACTTATATACATTGATAATCAAAAATTGATGGCAGCACTTGCCACACCCTTTTCATGGCCCCCAGCTTGGATTTCCAATGTACAGGGGTCAAAATTTGAAAATGTTCCGATTGTGTGAAAAGCACACCATATGTTTGTCTGGTACAACGGATTAACAAAAGGTATAGTTTATACTGCCTGTGACTTATAGTTTGTTAGGAATTCTGGGTAAAAACGGTAAAATTGGAAAAAAGTCAATTTTGGTTTGTACAGGGGGTCAAAAATTAAAAGTTTGCTCACCATTTTTTGTGAAATGTGTTCTAATTTTTGGTTTAGTACTCATAGATGACTATAGGAATAGTTTTATTATTTACTGTCTGGTTTATTACCCAAAATGGCGAATAAATCCAACAGCTATTGGCAGCTATTGGACAATGTTGGATTCTATTGACCTGTTGTAGTTCTTGTTGGATAATGTGAAAACTAGGCATAACAGATAAGGCAAACTATTCCTTATTTCAATTCCTTTAAGCTAGGGAAACAATTTGGCACCACATATACTGAATTAAACAATTTTTTTAACTTTTTGACCAAAAATTTCACTTTTGTACCCAAAATTTCACTTTTCACTATTTTTAAACAGTTTTTACCCCATAACGCTCGGAACTATAAGCCATAGATATGTAAACTAACCTTGTTGGAATCCTTGTGACCCGACACACATGTTGTCTTTGTTACACATTCAGAACATTTCAATTTTTGACCTCTGTATAAACCTGACCCAAGCGGGGCCCATTAGGGGGTTGGGAAGTGGCTTCCATCAATTTATGGATTATCCAATGCCTAAGTACTTGTGTGCAAAAATTCCAATTTTATCCGGAAGCGCACACTCTTACACTACGTCCCCTGCTATATAGCGAATTCTCCCACCAGTGGATGTACTTTTTAACAGGCTGTGTATAATAAACCACAGAGCCAACAAAGAAATAAAAAGGGTAATGTTATTTTGAACGGTATGAGACCCCTATTCAAGTAAACACGGAGGAATCATCAGCAAACTTTTAAAAGTGGTGGCCATTCGAGGTTTTGGCCGCCATCTTGGCCAAATTATCATGGAAAGAAGCAATTTACCAACAGACCTAATCGGCTTCCTTTACGTTGATGTGATCTTCCTAAAGGGAGTTTATATCAAGATCGAGAAAACATGATTTCTTGATATCCAATCGGATAAGCTTAAGGACAAATCAGCTGGCCATTTTATATTTTCGCCGCCATTTTTTTTATTTTGGATGCAAGTCTTATTTGGTTGTATTCTTAAGGTGCTGTGAATTCTATCTTTAAAGCACATTGTTCAATAACCCCTACAGAATCATAACAAGATGAAAAAAAAACCAGTCATAATTCTTGGTAATCAAAGGATATGACGCTTCATTTACAAATTGTCGCCATTTTGGATTTTCTGGCCATTTTTGGATTAATATTGCTAATGTAAACAATGATTACAGTGGAGTGTCAATCATGGTATTTCTGTCAATCTCAAATCTGAGACATTGGATCATATAAACATATAAAGCACGTTAAAAAAATATGACATTTTAACATGGCGGCATTTTTGAATTTTGCAGCCATCTTTGGAAGGAAATTATTTTGGCCCCTAGGACCAGATTTATTTAGCATATCAAGAGCTACATATCTGTGCCAAATTTGGTACTTTCCTCAAATGCACACTAGGTTTGGATATCTCTTTGTGGCACCATTCTCAATGCGACCCAATTCCAAACGCTTGAGATACTAGGTGAAATTCCATTCGGTCCTGGTGCCTTTGTGCGCCTGCAAGTCTCTCAGGGAGCTTTTCTACCCCCCAGAATAGCACGGTCGGAATGGTACCGTCACCTATATAATAATATTTTTATTCTTACAACGCGCGACAAATTCGCCGTGGAGCGCCTTAGGCAGGCTGCTACAACACAACGAGTAAATCCAGAACGACAAGGAAGGCTTTCATGGGTAGTCCGATTTGAGATGCAGGAGGAAACCGAAGTTCTCGGAGAAATCCTGCGAGGACGGGTATGGATCGGCAACCAAATTCACGTACGACACAGGCTCCACAGGGGATTGAACCCGGGCCGCATTGATGAAAGGCGAGTGGGTGAGCCACTACACCAGCCCGCCATCCCCTTCAAGTGGACGGTAGCTGCACCGGTAGCTGCCACCCGTAGCTGCAATGCCAGCTTCACTATTGAGGGTGCCCACACCGAATGCTTCTTGGCGCTTGGACTCACAAAGTTGCAGAAAGGTTTGGTATTATTTGATGAAAGGCTATTACCAATAACTTCAGAAATATAGCGCTTATAGGCACGGCGGATGGTACGGTCAATTGTGCGACGTAAGATTGTAAATCTACTCCACATCTCATGGCATCCAGTTCTTTTAGCACTATTATAAAGCCTATGCTTGCTGCGTATATAGCACGCCTGATGGAATTATATACATGTACCCAGGGAAGATTAAAGTTGTAAGACGACATTCTACTTGGGATAAGTTTATCCATTGCTGCAAAAAGGATGTCCAACTTAGAGTAATGTGTGCAGGTATACAAACCAGGGATGTTCCCCTATTCTTTTCGATAAGGTCTGCAATTTTTTACGTACTCAGGAATGACTCCTCTGATACGGGACCAACAGCTTGATATGACTCTCCGAATCATGAGGCACCGGGCGCGGGCACACATTGCATACACTTGAACATTTGAAGGAATGGGTGGGAGCGAGGAGAAATTCTATAATCAGATGCTCTTAACATAGCTCGCTTTTGGATTGGGAACAGTCGGGGGGTTTCACCCTACTCTTATTCGACACTGGCTGCGATGTACGTGTGCAGTTGTGACTCTCTGTAATTAACGTCCTCTCCAAAGGACGGGATGCTTCATTTGCCCAATTCCAAGTGTACCATGGAGGAGAGTGGTAGTCTGTATTTAATCTATAGCTGGTATACAGATTAAATCCAGAATTGCGTACCCGAATAAATCCCATCAAGTGACCCCGCCAGGATTCGAACGCGGGAATTTTTGGTAAATTTGCGCCACAGGCAAGCACCCAAACCGCTAGGTCACGCTCTCCCACGCTGTTAAACATGAGCATGAGGAGGTAACTTATCTAGAGAGGCATGTAGACAGTAGGCAGTCCATATAGTAAGTATCTGTGGCTTTGTGCGGACGTTGTGAAGATCCTTGGCATAAAAATTACTATAAAGATCTGAAATGGGATACCCACATGATAAGAACCCTAAAAAAGCGGACTTATATATTGGTTTTGTTTGCCCATTACTCGAATATGCTGTTCCCGTTTGGCATCCTGTGCTAACTGAAAAGCAACATTTTGCAATAGGTTTCACAAATTATACTTGCTATAAAGACGGCCTTGTGACATGCAATATTCAGGAACTACGAGAACGCCACGATCAGATTTGCCTTGAATTTGCCCAAAATAATTAGTGCAATCTGATCAATTTCAACATTGGTTGCCAAATTTCAGATCCCAAAATTTACGTAATTCCAATAAACTCACCGTTCCTAATTCACGAACAAAAAGATACAAATAGTGCAATACCCTTTTTAAATCATTTCTTTTTCATTTCAGTTTGACCTGATGTATTTGTGCAAAAATTGTAGTTTTGGTGTTTTTATAATGTAAAATTAATGTTTAAATTCACTATAGTAATTGTTCTTTAATTGTTGGGATTAATGTTATACATTTGTTATTGTAAATATTGTAATTATTCAGGCCTGATGGCTTGCGGATCGCAATATGTAAATAAACCAGGAATTGAATTGAAATTCGTTTGTTGTAAGCTTTAATTCCTCATCTGCGGCCTTGTATTGTTGTAATCATGAATATAAAAGATTTGTCATTTATAAAAGCAAGCCTCATGATGTCCATTACGCGTCGAAGGGAGGTTCCATGGACAAAAGGTTTTTGATGATTAAAACTACAAATGGCAACGTACTACGTGCGTTAGAAGCTACAGATTGATATTTGTTGCTTTTAAAAGGGTACTCTTTTCTGGTATCTATCTTTTAAAAAGCGAAAGTCATCCTGTTCTATTTACGTGTCCAAAAGTTTGCATGGACAAAAGGTTTTTATGCATTGAATGAAAGTGCAACATCAGCAACGCACTAGGTGTGGTTTGCCGGTTTATTAGCCGAAGACATGAACTAAATAAATTTATAAGGATTCTATCTCGAATTATTTAGGCGTCAGTTCGCTACGTATCTTCTCAGAGTATTGTCTGTCTCTAAGTTGATAATTTATGACGAATTGAAGCAGAAATGATTCATTTTGTTGTGGAAAAAAACTGAGTCGGGAACAATGTTGGCTTTTCTAACTTGACAGTCTTGTTCCCGTGGGACGATTCTGATTTGTTGTCGGTAAACATCAAAGGTAGGTGACGGAATAATGTTTTGTCCTGGATAAGGTTGATATTTAGGGCTCCTTGGAAACCAGTGCATTAGCATTGAAATGGCTACCCCTGCCTAAAGAAATGATTAGAATAAAAAATAAATAAAGTAAATAAATAATTAGGGGAATATATCATCGATCCCAACGAAAAGGTTCACGCATGTCCACAGACCCAGAACTCACAGTAGTAATTGCTAGGTACTAGGGAAGCTAGCTTTTGTTTTTTTTTAAAAAAAGTAAAAAAAAACTCTATGATTAATTTTAATTTTATAAAAACAAATGTGCAAGGATTTAAAGATGATCTTGAATCTTGAACTTAATGGCAATATGTATATAAATGCGTGTTGTTTTGTTTTTATGAACACACTTATATACTTCCAAATGTTGAAAAAATGAACGAAAATGATTTTTTGAAAAAGAAGCCAGAATGACCATTTTTCCGACCATTGCCTATGGGATTTACACACATTAAACTTGTGTTGGTTTGTGAGGAGTCAGGTATACAATATCAAATATGATGCCCCTTTGTCAACTTTAATGCTACATTTTCTGGATTATTTCAATACGGATTAATCAATTAATTTATTTATCCAATGTTGTAACTGATATTGACGAATCCAACACCAATTCACCTGTTGCAGAGCAAAGAAAAAAGATCTTCCCATTTGTTTAGGATTGCAAAAGAGTTTAGTTCCTTAATTGGCTAGCTTGTATCTATACTAGATTACAGTAGAAGTAGTAGTGTTGAAACCTTTTTATTTACACATCAAGATAATTGGGTGGATTTTGTTATGAACATTAATTCTTTTTGAAGATTCAGTGAAGGAGATCATGGGCCATTCACTCAAAGCAAAAATGAATGGGTTCATCTTTATAATGCTATGCCCCGTATATCGTACATAACGAATCCCATTGGAATGGAGGAAAAAAGGGTGAGGGTTGTGCTTACAAAAAGTAAGTAGTCCAAGTAGTTCATTATCTGGGCTTTATTTTTAATCGTTTTTTTTTTTTTCATGTTTTCAACATTGGAAAGTATTTAGATTTGATTTATTTTTAAAAACAACAACAAATTATGTGAGTCAGTGATTTTTATTAAGGTCCAAGTTCATCCTGCCAAACCCTTGCACAATTTATTTTGCTTCACGTCGTCGTAGTGTATAGCAATGCACTCTTTTACGAAAACTTGATACATAGGGGAAACCAATAAAAATCTTCGATTTAATACGATGGAAGTCATTTGATCGATGCTCAAACATTGATTTTTTTTCTGTTGAAAGGCAAAGCTTTTCACCTACTTCCGTCATCTTTTCAGGATACTGATAGGTTATAAGATCATCACAAGTGATATGATTAATCACTACCCTAAAAAATGCATTGGATGATTGTTTGAAACATTCGTTCTATTGAGTTGAGATGCCAATGAAAGAAATTAAAAAAATGACACAAAGCTAGGTTTTTGGTTATTTTTAAAAAGTATTTATTACCTACGAATCCCATTTTCAAAAGGCTGTGTCAATCCACAAGCAAGAAGCTTGCTTAAAAACAAAAAAATAGCGAATAGGGTCATTTAGGCCAGAGTATTAATAAAATAAACAATGTCAAGGTTGGAATTTCCTGGAACAAGCTGAAAATGTCAGAATTGTTGCAGACATCTGTGTCTAGAATATATACTAAAAGTCCCCAAAAATCCTCCGTGTGCCTGTTTTCCAGATAGGGGGCCAATGTGTACGTGGTAAAAGTTACGAAATATTTCAATTGTCCTTAAATGGGTTCGCAACATTTTTGTCATGTCCCAAGGATTAAAAAAGGTATCGTTTGCCCTATCTATGCTTGTAGTTTTAATAACTATAGGTAAAAAACAGGCTCAAGTCATCCTGGGGGTAATTTTCAGAAGTGTCGATTTCTTCTGAAAGATTTGGCAAATTCTTCATCTAGTTTGTACCTGACACCAAATGAATATTTAAACAGGTGAGGCATTCATGCAAAATTGACAGGGCCAAATGTATGTGGGTTCTACCGCTCTATGTGGGTCACTGCTTTCTGCTGCTTAATATTTCAATATTGAATCCATGTAGGTGATTTGCATGAACATTTCGTTTTAATATGACTCTAACGAGCAATTTGAATCTGGTTTTCATGAAAATTGATCATTTTGAAATTTTACCCCAGCGTGCCTTGATGATTTAGGTGGTCTTTAGTACTTAAACTACAGTTTGTAGATAGGGCAACTATACCTTTGATGATCCTTGGACATGACCAAAAATGTTGGAACACATTACAGGACAATTCCTAAATATTTTGTAATTTTACCCTGTACAAACTTTGCCCCCTTATTTTCTGAAAAGCACAAAGAGGATTTTAGGGGACTTTTAATATTTATTCCTAGACACATTTCTTTCTGCACGCAATCCTGCCTTTTCAGCTTGTTCCAACATTTCCCGTTAAAACTAAAATTCTTGGCCGACATCTTGATACCCTCTTACAGCTACCACAGCTATCAGGCTGTATATGTACAACTTTGAGATATCAACCAAAAAGGCGTATTCATAGGTAATTTTTGAGGTACCATACCCAGAATGTTACCTACCTTCCTAACACTATTTCGTGTCTCAGGTAGTTTATCTAAACAACACTACATGTATTAGTGGCGACGTCTATTTGATGTAAATTGTAGGGCCATTTTTTGCTGGGCACTTTCAAATCAATAAGAATGTAAAATTGTCGCCTTGGCTTCAATTAGCCATTATACACAATGGAATCAAGTGTAGGTATTTTGTAATAAAAACAATTCGCAGAAGATAAGAGAGTATAAGTACTTCGATCAAAAAAAAAACGTGTGATAGTTTTTAAACGACAATTTTGAAGCATCTGTTTGATAATTTGTTGTGTCAAAAGGGGGTATTCATAACCTTATTGCCTTCTGTTCCTCTGCGAATGAATGTGCAGTTAAAGTATTATTCGCTTCTATCTGTACACAACACTTGTATGGCCGCTTTAGAATAAAGCTAGGGTTCAAATAAATATAAAACGCTAGCGACCATTTTGACATACTAAGAAAGATTAAAATAACTTGAAATACCGTTTTAGAGGCAAAATGTTAAAATTGTGCAAAAGAAAGTCCTTTTAATCCATGTATTTTTCTTTCTTAATTCCTCATTCAAACTTTAGGAATCAAAGTTGGTTGGGTCCTATCCATTTCAATTGCATACATGAATAGAATACATTCCTGGCGCTTTAAAATGTGCAGATTTGGTCGTAGCATCCACGACTAGTCCAAATCGTTATCCTTCGAATACTCAGTATCCTACGAATGCAACATATATATACGCTTAAATTTATGTACCGAGTTGACATTGTGAGTGTAAACAATTGTAACAGTTTCGTGCTGTCCCGAATAGAACAACCTTATTGCTATATTTTGATCCAATTAAGTTGTCATTTTTCTAGAATAATTATCATTTTACTAATTATTATATACACTTTACGAGTTAAACATTACAAAAACCAAAAAGCACAAAAACATTGCGAATCCAGGCAAAAACTTTATTACTTATACATATCATGTCCAATCACTTTATAAATAAGAATATTTTTATTCATTCGGCATACAATTGTAAACACATTAAAGGACCCAATTTAATATGTTGTAATTTTACCCCTGTACAAACTTTGCCCCCCTTATTTCTGGAAAAGCACAAAGAGGATTCTTGGGAACTTTTAGTATGTTAATCTAGACACATTTCTGCACCAATCCTGACATTTTCGGCTTGTTCCCAGAAATTTCAAGTTTTTAAAAACTAAAATTCTTGGCCGACATAGTGATACCCTCATTACAGCTACCAAAAGCTAATCAGCTTTATATGTAAAATTTTGAGATATCAACCAAAAAGGGCGTCGTTATTCATAGGTAATTTGGAGGTACCCGAATGATACCTTCTAACAATATTTGGTGTTTTTTTTTTTTTTTGTTTTTGTTTGTTCGCAGGATGTTTACCCCCAAAACAACACTACATTGTATTAGTGGTACCGTCTATATTGGTTTGTAAATGTATGGCCATTTTCTTTGTTTCAAATCAAAATAAGAATTGGAAAATTGTGAAAATGTCGACCGTGGCTCCATAGCATATACACAATGGAATATATAATCTTAAAAATTAACATATACATTAAATAAAGTGTTTATTTTGTAATAATCATAAAAAACAGATTCGCAGAAGATAAGAGAGTAAAGTACGTAGATAAAAAAAAAAAACGTTGTGTGATAGTTTTAACGGACATTTGACATTTTGAAGCATTCTGTTTGATAATTGTTTGGTGTCAAAAGGGGGTATTCATAACCTTATTCATTGGTTACCTGCGCGAATATAAGGTGCAATATGAAGAGATTATGCTTATAATCTGTACAAAACGTATGGCGCTTTAGAATTAATAAAGCTAGGGTTCAAATAAATATAACGATAGCGGACACATTTGACTCTAAGAAAGATTACATAAACTTGAAATACCGGTTTTAGCAAGTCAAAAAATTGTGTTATGTTTAAAATTGTGCAAAAGAAGGAAAGTCACTGTTAATGTCCATGTATTTTTCTTTTTAAATTCTCATTCAAACTTTAGGAATCAAAGTTGGTTGGGTGGTATTCCATTACAAATTGCATTAATAATGATAAGAAAATTACATTCCGGCGCTTTAAAAATGTGGCAGATTGGTGTTCGTAGAATCCACGAATAGTCAAATTCGGTATTCTTCGAATAATGTCAAGTTACATACGACGAAGCAACATAATATATACGTAAATTTATGTACCGATATTAATTGACCATTGTGAGTGTTAAAGCAATTGTTAAACAGTTTAGTGCTTGTCCCGACCGAATAGAACAACCTTATTGACTATATTTTGATCCATTAAGTATGTCATTTTTCTATAATAATTATCATTTTACTAATTATATATATACACATTTACGAGTTAAACATCTACATCCAAAAAAGCACAAAAACATTGCGACATCAGGCAAAAACTTTTATTACTTAGACAAATCATTGTAAAGCACTTTATCAATAAGAATATTTTTAATTCATTCGCATACATTGTAAACAAGCAACCTTAAAACTGAAAGTAAACATTACAAAATAGGCCCTGTTACCTACGAATAACAGGGATTTCATTGCACAAATTAAGCCTTAGGTATTGTGTTAATACTTTCTAAATTGCCTAGGTCATATGGAAGAACATTAACAGATGAATATTTAAGTTTCCCTATAAATATGGACTCAGGGTAAATAATAAATAAACAAACAAGGAATCCCTCGTGATGAATAAAATACTGCAACTGACCCAAATGTGATTTTCTAGCACATTACATAACTCTGGGAATTCGTGTTGATCAAGTTTAATAGAAATGATGACAAATATTTTGGAGGTGAGCGTACCTCTTTCTTACACTGGGTGGTCTACAATGTAAGTATAAAACAAAATTTTGAAAAATTGCCGCTATGGCCGCCACAGGTCAAATCCAGCTGGGGTCCTGTTTTGAAATAGGTAGATGTGCCAAGTGTCATATTTCTATCACAAAGTGCGCATTTTTTGCTAATCCTCTGGACTAATTCAAATCTTGTTGTTTGCGTTCTTGAGCTTCATTGTTTCTAGTTTCTCGTCCAGACATAGGTTACATTACCGGAATAGTCTCGTTTTCCATTTGATCTTTTTCTTCTATCGTATGCTACAAAGGACTAGCTGTATAGATCTCAAGGTTGTAATCAATAGCCAATCCCTTGTGGAATCGTCAACTTCAGCCAGACCCAGACCATGGGGAGAATGGTGGAGGCGACATGCATTGATGATAGTGTCTGTTTAGCCTCTCCAAACTCGCAAATTGGACTCCGGGCAAGACCCCATAAGTACGTGCATGCTCCTGTGCGCAAGCGGTTGAGTTTTATCCAGAGGGTGTATTGAGTCAATCCCACAATGCACCAGTTTTGGGAAATTTCACCTCAATAGGTCATGTGATCCCACAAAAATCCTATTCTTAACACATAAAAACCTGTACTTTTACGCCCATTTTAGCCTAACAAGCGTTAGTACTTAGGGAATTTTTTGCATGATCATGAAATGTCTTGTTGTTCTTGAACTTTTGGAACACTTTTTTATCCCTAAGTACTGACATGTGTTTAGTACAGTACAGTATAGGCACATTGCAATGCATCATCCAAGCTTGGTATGGAAGATCAAATCTTATCGCGACGTATCCTAGACAGGTTTCCCCTGGCTCTGTTTGTTATGACATTCTTCAGAGGTGCGCTTGACAGCTTCCATCGCTGCTTCCATTCATTACCAGTCCATTATGATGTTGTCTCGTCACAATATCATCTGCCAAAGCATACGCAGATGACCTGCCCTCGTAGGCTAGGGGCTCAGAATGATGTCAAAGAACTTTGTTAAATACAGAACAACTTCTTTCAAGTGGACCGGACCATGAATGAAAGCCAAACCAAACAAATGCAGTCTCATATCATGAAGAAGTTTGTCCCCAACGCAGAACAAAAGCGACAAGGGAACAAAACGCAATACGTGGCATACGATCCTGCCTAGAATAGACGGACGGCAGATTGCATATCCACAATCAACCCATGCGGTTCCTCGGGAAGCTGATCTATAACGACCTGAAGGACAATAACATCAGAGACATGGTAAGCACAAAGCTGACAGAAAAATTGCTTCAAACAACCAATGTAAGTCAACTGATTGGGGGATATGAAGTTATGGATATACAATAATGCTTTGTACCCAAACTGAGGGGAGTTCACCATCTATAACTCCCAATTTCCTACGTCGAAAGTCTGGACATGCTGGAAGCTACTTGCCACCAAATACCTGAAACAATAGGCAGCGGTAACAGGAGCAGGAAACACTGTGGAATACACAACTGAAAAGGCTATAACCACGTCAGTCAAATTATGTATGCAAGCAACTAAGTACCATTAGTACTAGCTGGAAGTACACAGGGACACTCTACAGAAAATGCATGGAACGTAAAAGGACAAAGCCAGAGGATGGTGTAGAAGAATTAGAACAGAAAAAGAACGGTCATCTGAGCTGAAGGTGAAATAAGCTAGAGGTAAGACGGATAGAGACGGTATAGAAGTAATATAGTCCCGGCGGACCGTTATCATAGTCCGGTACAAGGTGAAGAATAGGTACCTCGATTCAGTGGACTCTTCAAGCAACACTAGTTTCACGCTTTATTCACGTTGTCGGCTATGGAGCCCGGGACTGTAGACCCGGCGGACTATAATTACTTCACACTGGTCTGGCTGCAAAAAAAACCAAAGCCTGATCAACGAATGAGTCGTCAAGAACAAAAGACCCCCTTACCGGATAGTAAAAGATGTGTGAGGAAGACATATTGGTCTACCCTTACAGATGTGCGAAACAAGGACGGCAGAGTGGTTGAATTGGGACACCTTCTGGAAGAAACGGTTGTAATGTGACGCCAGAGTGCTGTCTTTCCAAATCAACGCAATTCATGATCAACTTCTCTCCCCTGCCAATCTGCATGAAGCTGTGGGGAAAGACCAATCCGGACTCTTGCCAATTCTTGTCAACATCGTCATTGTACAACGGTTACCCACATCATCAATGGTTGTAGCTACTCATTGACCGCGGAGATTACAAATGGCTTCATGACCAAACAATGGTAGCAATCTCTACTGACACCGTACATCGTTGAGACAAGCATTACACCTGAGAATACGAATCTTATCTCTACAATTAGCCTTTCGCACAGCTGTTGGTACAACTTATCAAAATCCAGTAACCAACATACTGAGAAGGCCAATGACTGGATATTCCTGATGGAGGGATGAAGGAAACACAAACAAAAAAAATTTTTAATAGTTTTCTCCAAAAATAGCTTTTGGTGGATTAAAGAGGGGTGACGGTAAAATGTTATGATAATTGCTATTGAAATCTGTTCACATTTAGCGGCATTGGAATTATCATAAATTGCGCTAAAAATGTATTAAAACTTACCATAAATCGTGATTTGCATTGGATTATCTAACTGCTTTAACTTCTCTGTAGGTATAATGCCAATAGGTGTGAAACAAGTGTTCGTTAGCAAGAGGGCCCTGAGGATACTAAGGGTCGTTGGAGATTTTTAAACGACGAATATGGGTGCACTATATTTTTCACGCTTCCCAGATCCGGAACACCTTGGTGAGTTAAAGCAGAAGAAAATAGAACATTTCAAATATGAAGAGAAAATACACTTAAATATCAAGAGCAGCATAACCAATCTGTCCATTTTCCTGTCATTAAACGTAACCATGTTAAAAATAATTAGTCAACGGTAGAATGTAGAAACCATAGGCCCATGAATATGACCTTGCCAAGATCTACACAAAATGTTTTGAGGGTTTCTACGGGCATCATTGACCTACTGATTCCAATTCGATGATACGCACCCCCCCCCCGAAAAACAAAAATGCAAAATGGGTATTCCTCCAAGAACCACAATGCCACTCATAGATGTGCCTAAATATTATAGCACACATCCTTGCAAAGCGGGGCATGTGTTATTAGGTTCATATGGGCAAATTTCCAATTTACCCATGAAGCCTGTTTTTTTAATTTTACATAAAAGCGTCTTTTTTACTCAGACATTAATTTTTAAATTTAAAAAAAACCAGCAAAAGGTAAACTTGAGCCGTCGCCTTTATAATGCGGAACGTTTCAATTAATCCGGTCTCATGAAAACAATAGAGGGCTCCCTTTATTCCTTATCCAGCGGATTATTCATTTGCATTAATTTAATATTCATGAATATTATTATCCTGTTATCTTAAGGAATAAAGCGCAATATAAAGGTGATGGGATAGAGGAGAGGTCCAAAACGCAAACAAGATACATAAGACCATGTGAACTTAGTTGATTATAATTTACAGCCATTTGCTACTTTTAAATCCAGATTGCCAGAGAAGGCTTATACGATGTAATGATTACAATACCGAGTGAACATTGACGTGTTTCAATGGAGCAAGTGTGCGATCAGAGATCGACTGCTTGGACAGTGATGATGAGAGCAATTGCTGTAATGTATTTTTTTCACGGACTTAGTAGGATTTCAAAATAAGTGAGACCTCATTAAATTTTTTTTCGGTGTGTCAATTTACCGTGAGAAGTAAGTGGAATTATTTTAATGGCCACAGGTAAAAAGGTTTATGGTACTCATGCGATATATAGTATTAAATGTAGCTAGTAAATAAATGTTGACCTAAAATACATTAGCTCACATCGACGATAGCTTGGATATTTCAATTGAAGTATTAGGATGAAAACACCACAGCAATTATGTTATGTGAACGTAACTTAAATAAATAAAATAAATGTCGACATTTATATAGCGCCTTTCACAATGATCAAAGCGCTTTACATTTATTCCGCTGCCACTAGAATATGTCAGCTGCCTTACAAATGCCCAAGGCATGCTCATACCTTTGGGCGGCGCTCAATAGACAATATTCCTAACAGCTCCCCATTTAGCACCTGGGTGGAGAGAGGCAAGCGAGGTAAAGTGCCTTGCCCAAGTGCACAACACATTGGCCTCAGCGGGACTCGAACCCAGGACCTTTGGGTCATGAGGCGGTCGTTGTATTCACTGGACCACATGTGCCCCCTAACTTACCTTCGACACTGCAAAATATCATTCCATCTCACAGCATTGGAGAACTAATGCGTTCTTATATCAATGCAACAAATATAACACAACTAAGTTTTTATTAGGCCATCAAAAAATGGGCCAATCTTGTATTTTAAAGAGATTAGCGCAAAGCGGATTTGACATTCCAGCCAACCATGGCATAAGATCTTCATCACATTAACTACCATTGTAAACTTAATGCATCAGTTTTCCATAAGCCGATTCTGTAAAGTAACTTTGTACCATGGACACAGTATGTTTTGTAATGGCAACAAATGCCTAGTCTCCGCGTATGCGGGGATTGAACCCATTATCAATATCGCCCCCATGGAAATATGCAAGGATTCTCTCGTAATTTGAAATATACTATACTATACTGATATAAAACTCCCTATGGGCCAAATTAAATATAAATTGAGCTAATTTTCGCGCGCTTCAGAGCATTTGGCCTCTTTTAGCACTTACTGCAGCAGGTTAATGCATGTACATTTAAATCAGTCAGTTTGAAAAGAGTAGGATGTCAATTGAAATCACATAGTCGTGTCATTCTAATTGATTAATCGTTCTAGTAAGAGGATGATAATGCGACCCATATCAATAACACATTTACGAGCATGTAGGGGGAAATATGTACGCAAATATATGTAGATGGCATTGCATTTTTCAAACTTTAATTAATATTGTCGTTTGCAGACAGGCATGCTACTGCAGTTGTTGCATGCCGACAGATGGGATTTGCAGATGGGCGTATCAATATGTCTCTTATTTCATACGGACAAGGTATGGATAAAGTACATGGCAAGACGAGCAATGTTGAGGCCTTATTTAATCTATTGAAAAACAATGGCTACATTTTGAGATCATTATTAATTGTTAGCTACCTCGTATCTCTTTCGTTTTAATAGAGTCTAACGTTAAGGTTGATTTTAAAAATCGAGAAAAGTCAGTCAAGGTAGGCTTAATGTTTTCTTCAAGTTTTAAGCTTGATTCTGGATTTCTACAAACAAATCTGGGAATCTGGTACCTAAATGTACCTTGCAATACATCTTAGACGAAACCACACCTTCTTTACAAGATTGTTGTTTGGTGTAATATGGATTTGTGGTTTAAAAGTTATGACAAGTTTTGCGAAGCCTTTCTGAATCGGGCCTTAACACAGCATCCACTTTTGTACAATGTAGGTATGTATTGAAGACAATTAAACCAGAACAAAACTTTGTCTAAATCAACTGATGATAAATGTCACTTAAAATTAAACCTGAATTATCATTTCTTCAAAGCATCATGTAGATCATATCAATTAAACTTACATTGGAATTGAAATCAAGTTTTGGACATGGCATTGTACCTGAGTACAAAGACATTAGCCTGGATCAGAAGATCAGTTCAAACACTTACCTGGAAAATCTATGATCACAATAATTCATGTTCATTGCGTAAAGGTTTTTCCCTCACTTTATAGATATTGACTGTTCAAATAATTGATTTCTCCTTTCTTCAAAATAATACTTATTGCAAGCCCAATCCTGCCATACCTGTCCTCTTTTGCTATCCACAAAGACTCTCACCTGTATACAGAATTCAAACCATTCATTAGGTATCTGTGATTTCACAAATCGGACCAGCTGGGAATTCATATCTGGACAGATATCTATGGGATAAAAGGCATAGTGAAGAGTAGGGAACGTACTTTTAAATGGATGTTAACATCATAACGAACAGAGGTGGTTTATATTTTAAATATTTTTGTCCCCAATCCTTGTTCCAAATTGTATTGACACAAGCTGTAGTGTCATATACTCCTGTGAAAAAAAAATCTCCACTGTTGCATGAAGTACGGATGAACAGTCTGGATGTCCGATTGTATAGAACCCCCTTCCACTCTGTATGTATATAGTCTCTGATTCAGCTCTTTTTGGCTTGCTGGTGAAATCATACCTCTGAGAGTCGCATCTTTAAAGATTTAAGCAGACACATATACCGTGTTGCCAAATACGGCAAAGCCTACAAAACAAAACTAACGGGAGGGGATTTTTTTACAGAGAAGTATAGAGATTCTGGACTTCCTTTCCTTTTGTTAACTATAATAGTTAATAGATACAGCACACATCTGTGCTGTTTCGTATCCCATTGCCCCGTATAAAATTATTGTTATTCGATTAGTGCAAAAACTCTTTTTAAAGGTTCTGGAAACTATTGGCTGAACGAAATGGAATATGATCTTAGATGTTCTGGATACGAAAACGACATTGCCGATTGCAAAAGGGAAAAACATACAGCTATGTGCTTCGACAGCAGCAGCGTGACACCCCACTTGTGTACGGTAAATGATATGTGGGAACTCAAAATAACGTGCACTTCATTGCTTGGTAAGAAAGGTGTTATTGTATCTATATTTTTTCCCATAAATATTGCAATGTGTTCATCTATCCAACACGTACCAAGCTATTTCAAACAATAGAAAATCGAGTTTGGAGCGCTTTCTGTGTACATGACGTAGAGGTGACCCGATCGGGGATCCGATTCACTCAGGTCAATATCGGCGATGGGAATTTTATGTCCTAAAACTGACTGCATATGTTTCCCCAGGTAACTAAACATATGTCATTAGACATGTGCCTTAAAAGGGTAAGTTTCTTAATGATGTTTTAGCATGATATATTTGCTTTTATATTGGCGACATTGCCCGGAGTTTATAGGTTATTATTGATACCTTTACATGTGAAGGTCACTTCACAATTTTCATATGCACTACCAAAGTGGGAACTACATGCACATATCTTGTTTGTTTTTTTTTGGATAAAGTGCTATATGCTCGAAATATCGTTCGATAAAAATCATCAAACGACAGCAAATCACCAAAAGAGTTTGGGGCAGTTTCCCTAACTTTAACCAAAACATTTCACCTGCTCCATTCAATTGTTTCATATTTCTGAAAATAATATAATTTAGTTCAAGTTTATTGTCATAATTTTATTAATGTTGTATTTTTATTTATATTAAAACAAATGAGTGAGTCTTTACTGGAAAACGTATGAACATGTCATAATAAAAATGGCGTAATTTAATACTACTTTTCATTTCTACAGATATATGTATGAAAATTTGCTATTGGCAAAATCCCTACCATAACAACAGAGAGTGTATAGATAGAAAAGAAATGATCACAGTTACGAATATGAAGCAATCGTCAGTAAATGTAACATCTACTGGCTACCCAGGAAAATATCCAAGAACTGATCGTTTCTTCACGGAACATACCCGACGTAAGTAGAAAGAGATTCCGCGTGTACGTGTGTGTGTCTCTCTCTCTTTTGGAATTTGTGAAAGTTACAAGGGTAACATTATTACATTGATACAGGATAGTCTCTCTTTGATGCGGGCTTTGATGCCATCGATGTCTGTGATGAACAGAATAAAGCCATGGTGGAGCAATGATCGATATGCGCAATCAACTTTGGCCAAGATGATTTGCCATTTATAACTTCAGGGAGCGTTTTGCTAAAAGGCCAGTGCGCCGAACTCCAACAAATTCTTTGTTGATTTCTAAGCACACAACCCGAGCTTCCTCTCCATCATTGACGGTATTACCAAGACATTGGGCTAATATGGGTCAGTATCGGAGATGGCGTGACCAGTCCTGAAACCAAACTCTTTTTTGGATGGAACAAGTTCATCGCAGCCATGCTCTTCCACTGAAGGCAGAAGTAAGTCGAACTAGTCGGCGCACCCAAATCAAGAGGTATAAGAAGTCCAGGATAAACCCCACAGTGCTTTTGAGTCGGCAGGCAAGAGCTTTTATCGCAAAAGAAAGACCAGAGAAGAAGCCCACCTAAATTGCAGAAACCTTGATGTCAAGGATTACATAAGTCTGTCGAAGCCATCAGAAGACTCAATCAGGAAGTCCTTTGATGAGCAGCTTTATGAAGAATTACCAACTGAAATAGGCGATATCCACAATGAGCAATTAACCAATCTGGAGAATCATGTCTGCAAGAGACTCGTAGACAGATTTGGAGTTAAACCAGCAGTCTCCAAAAAGAATGATAAGAAGCAGCAATGCTCAAGACAACTACAAAAACTAAGGCGTTTGAAGAAAGACACCAAGCGCCAATACAAACAAGCCCTGAGAGATGGAAACAAGGCGCACTCAGATAATTTGAAAAAGGATTTCCTTAAGCTCGTACGCTTACACAACAAAGTAATGAAACTAAAGCTGAAATCACAAGAAAGGAAAAGTGCCATCAAAGAGCAGCAATTTCGACAAAATCCACGCAAATATGCAAAATGTCTACTGAAAGAGATAAACAAACAAAATCTCCTTCCTTTAGCAAAACAGCTGCAGAGAAGTTCTTAAAAAATGTCAACAGTTACAGAAGGCGCAACTACAAATGCCACCCTCTAAAGGGCATGAAGAGACCACCAAAGCCGACCAATGCATTCAACACTAAACCACTCAGTCTGTAAGAGTTAAACAGCTATCTTCATAAAAGAAGAAATGCCAGTACTCCATGTACCAATCGCATCCTATACCTAGTGTGGAAAAAATGCCCTAGAACAACCCGGCTACTACATGAAATTATTTGCAATATATGGAGAACAGCCGCAATACCTGTGAGCTGGAGAACGGGAGAAACCATCCTTATATCCAAAGAGGAGAACACTAGTGATCCCTCTTGCTTCAGGCCCATCACACTGAAGAATTCTAGTGGTAACCTCGGAATGGGTATTCTCGCTCAAAGAACCATCAACTACCTGACAGAAAACAACTATATCGACCAATCCATTCAGAAGGGTTTCATGGAGAAAATATCAGGATGTGTGGAACACACAGAAGCACTAACTGAAATGCTCCAAGATGCCAAAAAGAATGGTAAACCAATTGTGACAACATGGCTGGACCTGCAAAATGCATACGGTACTGTACCACACAACCTTGTACAGTTTGCTTTAGAGTGGTATCATGTTCCAGACCACATTAGGAAGATCATATTTAAATACTATGATGAGCTGTTCATATGTGTCAAAACAACTGAATGGACAACTGACTGGATACAGTGCATGATAGGAGTCTTCCAAGGCTGCCCACTCTCCTGCATCCTGTTTCTGGCCGTCTTCAATCTGTGTCTTGATCTCCTAGACCAGTCCAAACACCTCGGGTACTGCATGAGTGGATCTGACATCATATCATCTGCCAAAGCATACGCAGATGACCTGACCCTCGTAGCTAGGAGTCCAGAAGGATGCCAAGAACTTGTAAATACAGTGAACAACTTCCTCAAGTGGACACGGACCATGAAAGCCAAACCAAGCAAATGCAAGTCTCATGCCATGAAGAGGTTTGTCCCCAACGCAGAACAAAAGCGACAAGGACACAAAACGCAATATGTGGCATACGATCCCGGCCTAGAAATAGACGGACAGCAGATTGCTTATATCCACAGTCAACCCATGCGGTTCCTCGGGAAGCTGATCTATAACGACCTGAAGGACAATAACATCAGAGACATGGTATGCACAAAGCTGACAGAAATGCTTCAAACAACCAATTCAAGTCAACTGAGTGGGCCTATGAAGCTATGGATATACAATAATGCTATTGTACCCAAACTGACGTGGGAGTTCACCATCTATAACTTCCCAATTTCCTACGTCGAAAGTCTGGAAGCTACTTGCACCAAATACCTGAAGCAATGGGCAGGTATAAGCAGATGCACCACCACCAGCGCTCTGCACAGGAGCAGGAAACACTATGGCCTGCAACTGAAAAGGCTAACCACATCAGTCAAATGTATGCAAGTAACAAAGTACCATCTAAATAAGTACTCTAAAGATGGAAGTACACAGACACTCTACAGAAATGCATGGAAAGTAAAAACACGAAAGCCAGATGGAATGGTATAAAAGAATTAGAACAGAAAGAACGGCATCTAATTCTAAATGAAATGGCTAGAGGTCAGACGGATAGAGCCGGTCTAAGGTACAAAAAGAACCAAAAGCTGATCAAAGACATGAGTTATCAAGAACAAAGGAAATGCCTCACCGGACTATGTCTGGACGCCAGAGCTGCTGTCTTTCCACATCAACGCAATTCACATCCTCAATGGTTGTAGCTACTCATTACAAAGCGGAAGATACAACTGGCGCCATGACCAAACACTGAAAGCAATCCCTACAGGTCTAGGACCGTACGTCGTAGAGGCAAATCAGGAAAAAAAACATCGCACCTGAGAATCTGAACTTCATCTCTACAAGAGCCTTTCGCACAGCTGATGGTACAACCTATAGAAAATTAGAAATCCAGTCTTACCAATGCCTAAGACAGAGCCAACCAACATTCTGAAGAAGGTCAATGACTGGATATTCCTGATGGATGAGGAACACAAACAAATAGTGTTCCCTCCAGAAATCACTGAAACAGCTAACAGACCAGATATCACCATCTTTTCTACCAAAACAAAAGAAAGTGATCACCATAGAGCTGACGGTCCCTATGGAGAACCTATCCAATGCATATGCAAGAAAGAAGTGTAAATACCAAGATCTAGTGGCTGACTGTGAAAGCAGAGGATGGTCTACATACTACTTTCCAAAAGAAGTAGGAAGCAGAGGTTTCTGCAATACATCAGTCAACAAATGCCTGGCATCCCTGGGCATTCCTAAAGGAAAGAGAAAGGCTTTAACCGATACAGCAACCAAAATTGGACTCAGAGCGAGCTATGTCATCTGGCTCAGCAGAAGCCAAGCTACAAGCAACTCCAGCAATATGCTCTGAGGGAAGTGGAATGGTTGAGCGCTCACAAAATCAGGTTTAACCCGCCAAAAGTCTGGTCCAAAGCCCAGAGACCTCAGAACACACTAATCTAGACAAAGAGATTGCATAAGGTGAATTTTCCCTATTAAGTCACCTTCACAGATGGAGATATATCAGGAGTGCTTATCTTAAAACGGATAAAACTAGGCTCCGAAGGTGACAGTGCTGGTGTTCTACCAATGAACTATTCCTTCGTTAGTGCCATAGACCTGCCGTCCTGATGGGGATCGAGAAGTCCTCTTTACGTCTATAGGGCCTTTGGATCGGAGGGTCATGGGTCGAGTTCCGGTGTAGCAGGCGATATAGTCCTCCGGACTCTAAGTCCGCTTACAACTGTGAAGAATAGGGCACTCGATTCAGTTGACTCTTCACGCAACATTAGTTTCAAGCTTTATTCCGTTGTCTCTATGGAGCCCGGACTATGGTTCCTGCCGGACCGTATCTCCTTTTACACCGGTGTAAAAGGAAATATACTTTGCCTGACCTTGGATTTCTGCGATGTTTCAGGAATCTCTTTTTGGCAAGATGAAATTCCTTGAGTGATATTGTCAAGTGTGCCAATCTTTTATTGAAACAGTGACGACTCCAGGCTTTTGGGTTTTTTTCAGCATTTTTGCACTGACCTCAATATTTCTGTTTCTTCACGTTAATTTTCAGGTGCTTTGACGGGGTTTTCTTCATTTCTAAATAGTCTATCATTGCCAATTGGAACAGTCATCTTTAGTCAGTTATATTCCAGCACCATACAATCTATGCCCAGTGCTACGTTCCTAACTACAGCTGGCCTCAATTTTCTGGGACTACTACTAATAATGTAAGTTCGTAGAATTTCAGGGTTACTCGCAAATAAGAGCCATATTTCACAGTTGTAATGATAAACTGTTACTATAGGTTTCAGAAAGAAAACGTTTAGTACTGCTAATTATGTGAGTTCGTAGAATTTCAGGGCTATTCAGTCAACATTGCAAATTTCCAGAGCCGTAATGATCAACGTGCAATTTTGTTCACCTCACAGTTATACTTGACAACTTCTCTACCGCATCATGGTATATGACGGAAACTATTTATGATTTATTGTGTGTGACTGGGTGGTAGGGTAATTTCATGGACATCTCATGCCTGAAAAGGGCGATGGAGATAATCCCCGTAATTTCTGTCAAGCTTCCTTGCAAAAGTATTATAAAACATTATTTAAGGCTAATCCAACATGATTATGCGTTATAACCACAAACTATATTGCACTTTTGAGACCTTACCTTAAACCATGAGGGATGGTAAATTTCACTTTTATATAAGGGAAAATAAGCTTAAAAACCACAGAATGATTTTAAACTTCCATCACAGTAACAGTAATGACGCGTGATTATAATCCACTGATCATAAAGATTGTAAATATTATATTATCCCAGCTTCTTTGCTCTTTTTAGTTGTGGGGGTGTTATGTTTGCTTGGTTTTCAGGTATGTCGTTCGTATGCAATAGATGGAGATTGAAGCAAGCAAACTGAAGACAGAGAAAAGAATCGTGAGCAATCTAGAGACTTTCTCTGAAATGTTCTACCTACTCAGGATTGATTACACCATGGCTGCCATACCAAATTATAATGAGGGCCAAAGTACTATAGGGTACTCTTTAAATCAAGTGGAATTTCAGATCCTTTCAAAGAACATTTTTGAATCAAATTCTTGATAACTTACAAATATTTTCTCTTTAATATACAAGAGTAATCTATCTATCTAGCGGCTTAGTCGAGGATGAAGAGAGGCTGTTAACCTTGTAGGGCCAAATGTCACTAGCCATTTTTGTAACAAAACTTCCGGGGTGGGGGGGGGGGGGGTCTGGGGGTCCCAACCCCGCCCGAGTTTCCTTACTGAAACATCGCTTCTATAAATTTGATACCAAAGGAGTTTCTCTTCCATTGGTATCAAAATAAGTTACCAAAATTCCCCTCTAATATTGACATCATTAAAACATTATAGCACTCTAAAATGCTGATTAATAAAACTATTGTCATTTCCATCAAGTAGAGGCAAAAACCGCATGAAAATCGGAAAATGAATTTCCCACCCCCCCCATTCTGAGAGTGGTTTAGGAAAATGAACAGTTTTGCTACCCATGACGTCATTGATGACATAATGCTAGGCTGTTGGTATTCAATTTGTATCAATTGAATAAGAGGAGGACCATAGTTATTGGTACCATCAACCCCCCCATCCATCACTTTCTTGGGATCACTCTGTATCTTACTTATCTTCTCCCCCCCCCCCCCCCCCCCCCCCCCCACCAGGTAGGACAGGGTTACGCTGGGGATGGATGTCAATGGATCCTGCTGAATTGTCTTGAGTAAATCACATCAATGTAGTTTCAAAGGGAAAACGGGACCCCTGTTGTGGGCATGGTAAAACTCCAACATGTGACGTCTGAGACTACTTGACAATCACATTACTCTCTTCACAGGCTCTAAAGAAATTCAGCTTCGTTGAATTGGAGATTACCAGATTGCCATTTACGTGGTGAATTTTAATTAAGGCATTCCAAGCTTGTCCTTTGAGTGACAGAAGTATTCTTGCTGTCGGCAACGTAGGACCCTAGGTATTTGAAGTCCCCCTGGACCCTTTGAGTTGGGTACCCTCTGCGGTGCAAGTATTGATAATTATTACCTTACTCATTGATTCCGTCTTCCAGGCATGTAGGCCGACTTTGGTTCTGCAGCATTCGCAAGTGCTGTTAGTAGATATTGTGCGCCCCCCGGCACCATATATCAAATCGGCTGTTAGAGCTAGATCAACGCTGCCGTAGTCAAGGTCTGTGAAGTGCTGACTTAATGGTGACAGGTCTAGAAACGCTTGGGGTTTGATGACGAGTCATCTGTTCATTCATGTGTCAAAAAATGTGGACGCAAGGACTGTAGAGAATGGAATCAAACCACGTTTATCAAGCAGATATAAAGGAAGTGTGTCTCTTTGGAAGATTCCAGATGTAGTAGTAGGAACTCCTTTGTGGGCATATGTATATTCTGCACAAAAGCTAGATGGGTTTGTCATACATGATGGCAATTGCCTTGATAGTCTCATAGGGGGACATCGCAGTTGGCGAGACGGAAGTTGAGTTTGCAGCATTACATCCTGTTGACCAATGTCAAAAGCCTTGGCGAAGTCTCTGAAAACCACATTGAAGCTTTTCCTCTTGGAATTTCCAAACTCTTCTAGGATACTTCGAGGGCAAGTATCTGAGTAGTGTTTGACCTGTTTGCGAAATCCATTCTGGTTCCGTCTGTGAATGGGATCATGTGAGGAGTAGGTAATTCTGTTGAGGCAGCATTGAGATTAATTGACACAAAAATATTTTCGCAAGGGTTTCAAATTTCTTTGTGTTCGGAGTGTAAAAGAGTAAAAAAATCGCGCGATTTTGCATTAAGAGAATAGTAGCTTCAAGTCTAGTTGTGTTTTTTACTTGTTATCAAGATTTTTAATATTACTTGTAATGTGACTTCAAAATAAGAATTATTTCGATGAATGTAACACTATTGCAAGCGTTAAGACGAGAATAATTATTTATTTCCCTGTGCTTCAAATCTGTCATGGAAATTGCTATAAAATTTGCAAAGTATGCTCTATTCCTGTTCGAAACATTACCTCCAGTGATAAAATGTTCTACTATAATTATGACATTGGTTTTTCTTAATGCACTCTGCCATGCAAGATTTCATACTTGGGGACAATGTTTAGATGTCCGATTGCGGCATCCTCTTCCATTCTGTGTGTAGTCTCTAATTCAACTCTGGCCTGCCGGTGAAAAACCATTTAAGAGTCGTATACACACGCTTCTCTAAAGATTGAAGATTCTTCATCATTGAAACAAAGACAGGTACCATATTCAAATGGAAACATTCCTACCAAGTCATAAAACACAACAGTGCAGATTTTTTCTTGCACATTTGTATAATAATATTATGAAGTGTTTAGATGCAAAAACCGATAAATCCATTTTCCCAATTGGAGATATTGACTCAAATAACCAGTCAATTAAAATGCAAATAAAAGAGTAGAAATAAAGAGAAGAAAACTTAGATTATTGAAAGTAGGGTACAAAAGCCAGCATTGTGCAAAATTGGTGGCCTTTTCTCAAAATGTTTGAAAATGGCATATGATATAGCCCATATTGCAAACAAACTTTTCATATAATTGCACTTTGATTTGACACTACACTACGGACTGGAAGTCAACCAGGGTACAGGAAGGAGGATGAAATAAGTATTTTGTGCAATATGCAAATAAAACGTTTATGAAATAATGCTTAAAAAATAATATCATTATTATTATTACACTATACCTTCTGCACTTACACTGCATGTTCCTCATTCCATTAACGATGAAGAGTTAACACGATAGTGTAGGTGCAAAGGGTATAATCAAATTATGCCTATTATTATTGTTGCAATTAAAGAATCTATGCACAGAGTGTGTAAATTGTACTCTTAGAAATGACTAGTATTTACGGCATTTTCTTGCTAGATTTTACAGGTATTTCCTGAAAATCGAATTAGAACTTTCCTGTCAATAGCCTATATATGGTATTATATAATTTATTGGTTAGTAAATTTTACATCTGTTCACACAAATTTCATATTTTTAAGCAATGTGTCTTAAGAGATTTTATATCCTGATCGTATAAATTAATGGGCAATTCCCATAATTTCAACGGTAAAAATTCTGGCAATAGATTTGTTACATTTCATTTTACCGTAAAAAAATACCAGGACCTCTGAAAAATGTCTTTACCGTGATCGTATAAATTAATGGGCAATTCCCATAATTTCAACGGTAAAAATTCTGGCAATAGATTTGTTACATTTCATTTTAACGTAAAAAATACCAGGACCTCTGAAAAATGTCTTTACCGTGATCGTATAAATTAATGGGCAATTCCCATAATTTCAACGGTAAAAATTCTGGCAATAGATTTGTTACATTTCATTTTACCGTAAAAAAATACCAGGACCTCTGAAAAATGTCTTTACCGTGGATTTCAGACCAATGTTCAATTACACAGACTCTCATTTCTAGCCTATTGCAGTTCTTGTCCGAAGTTTAGTTCCAAATACCTTAATTTGATGGAAATCGAGCTCCAATGCTATAAATTTCTGCCTAATTCAGTACTGGAGACTCAAAATTGTTATCCCCAAATCAGTTCCATGGCCCCCTTCCGTGGAAAATCTGGGCGGAATATACTTATGAAAAATCCCAGGGTATCTCCTCGGGAATATCATAGTTCAAGCGATTTATAGAAATATGCATGGAACTAGAAAATTGGTATTTTAATACAAGCATTTGCACAGCCATATGATATCAGTTTTTGAAAGTAATTTTCCTTATTTTGTGGCAAAATTGATCGCTCTGACAGAAATTTTCACAAAACTGTATTTATTGTCTATATACGACAGTTAAATCTTACTTTTTAGGTATAACATGGATGCCAAGGTCAGAAATACCCTTCAAACAAATCGAGTCGAATTTTCAAGTTCATTCTTTTTGCACATGTATATGATCTGAATTTTTATAGCAACAGTATTTAACTTTTTTTGTTGATTAAAATGATTGGTTCAATCAAGAATTTGTTAAGTCCCAAAACAATTACAGTGGTGGTCACAATCAATGTCTCTATAATCCTTATTTTAGGAATGAAAGCTCTGCTGATTGACGCCCAGGATTGAAAGAAAAGTTGAATTTCAACAATGTCTTCACGACGAAGACTTCAAAATTGCAGCTTGCATTATCATTATCCAAAAGAAAAATCCAAGGGAATCTACAGAAATCAAGTCTTCAAAGACAACAGCAGAGAACAGCTTTACTTTAACTGATGTGGTAGCAAACTATATATAAATCCTGGTACTGCTCAAATCTACCAACTTTGCAGATTAAAACTGCTGGCAAAGAATCTCAAATCCAGCTCTATTTTCACAGCTAGTTTTTCTCACTATCTAACAAGAATTACGCGGTGCGTAATTAAGATGGCCCCACAACAAAGCCCTAACCCTAACCATAACATAACATAATTTCTTTCTTTCCACACATGTACATACATACATAAGCATCACATAAAATACAATATTGTATGAAATACATAATTAATGATGATGTGGAAGAGTACTGGGAAATAAGCCAAGAGGCCTGTCAAGTCCCAGACTCTATTGTTTCAATTTGTTCATAATTTGATATGAATACCTTTTTGTAAGAAGATTTAAAAGAATGGATATTTTTTGATTTTTTAACATGTGGTGGTATGTTGTTCCACTCTTTAACACCGAGGTAACAAAAAGATTTTTCAACAAATTTTATTTTAATATTTGGGTATTCAAAGTCTGCTGCATGTCTTGTTGCATATGTATGATTTTTATCATTCATTGTAAACATGTTAAATGTGTGTGGCAACAGGTTATTACAGTATTTGTACATAAATGTGCCAAAATTAAGATCACACAAATCTACAATTTTAAGTTGATTATATTTGATAAAGAGAGGATTAGAAGCACTTCTATATTCACTATTACTAACTGCTCTTAATGCACGTTTTTGTAATATGAGCAGTTTCTCCTTATCAACATTGCATGCACTTCCCCATGCAGTGATCCCATAGTAGGCCAGTCACACATCTAGCAAAAATATAGCTACCCTGGGAAAAAATTAGAAGAAATGATTTTTGTTTGGAAACATCGCTAAGAACCCCCCACCTCAACATATAAAAATAGAAAAAGCATGGAAGCCCGAGGAAAAAATGGATGGAAATTTGAATAAAACCAAAATGGCAGCATGACCTATATTGAGTTTACAATAATATGGGAAAATAAACACGTTAATTTGGGAAAATTACACAATGACCAGCAATTATACAAGAGTTCTGTATGAATTTATTCATAAAAAATATTTACAGATAGAGGACCAATTGAAATACAAAGATGGCGGGTAATTTTACAAATGGCCGACCAAGTTCCGCCAAAATCATGTTTGGTTAACTTAAAAAAGATATTACAACAAAGGACAATCGCAGGTCCTTAGACCGTGCGTATCGCCTGTCACGCGGTTGTGAATGATGAGGCTTTCATATGACCATTTGATGTGATGTGACTTTGACCTATAAGCAATGTGTAAACCATTAAACCAAGTTTGGTTCCAAAATATGAAACTTCAACTTTTCAAATGAGGTCAATCTTAGACTTCGACCTCACCTGACCTTTGACCTTGATAGTGTCGTGCAGTTATGATTCACGGTGGTTAAAGACCATCGAAGTAAAGTAGGGGATTATTACAGGCAAATGATAAACCTTTTCAAACGCAACATTGAAAACAACGATACACAACAGACACCAACAGTGACAAAGTGAAACTGGTGTCTGTCCTGCCTTAAGGCAGACAACACACACAAAGGATGGTCTATGTCTATATTTCGTATTGTTGATGCTAAAAAATTGGATTGCACTATTGAAACATGTGATTCACAAAAACTATTTGTCAAAAACATTAAACCGATGTAAAAAGGACCACTCCAGGATTTTTATCAGGTCCTAAATACTGAGTTATACCTCGTTGAACTTTGGTATTACCACTTTGAGCAAGAGGATAACACTTGTTAAATAGAATAATGCAGAGTATAGGCTTTTGCAACAATCTGCAAGAACTTCCTCATTCTTCATTCTGTTATTCACTTTCCACGTCTTTGGGAATGAATCCCTTCTGATTTGCAGTGTGTCATAATCTTATAAAACTTCGCCAAAGGGTGGTAATACACATTTTAAGTTTGGTATAAAAAGTAATGTGTTAAAAAAAAGTAGGGTGTTTGTAAATATTATGTTAGTTTGGAAACCATTTTGTTAGGACAGGGGAGACAGGGTAATTGTTGCTTTTCAGTCATTAACATTGACTGATATTTTTCATTGTGAGAAAGCTGCTGCTATTCTTGTTGGGTCTTATTGAATCAATCGTGCTCGGTTGTGCATGTATCTTTGGTTCTTGGATATGGAAACTTTGTGATAGGGTTTTTTTACAACCCATTCTCGTATCCAGATTACTTGCTTTTGACTTTGTCATTTGAATGTATTACATATATTTATTGAATTTCTGTTTCTGTATTTGAAAAGTATTCAAATAAATATTATTATTATTACAACCATGGTTCGTTAGATTCAAAACCTGTAATAGGTCAGGGAATTTTGAAGTCATATGATTAAACTTAGTACAAAACAGAAGTATCGCTCACAGTCATGTAAGAATGGATAGTGATTTCAAGGTACCCGATATCGTGCTCAATATACCAAGAAATAACTCTGAAGTGAATCCAATACTCTAGTTCATTGTGTGATTGCCAAACTCGGTTTTAAAGACCGTTTTGGCTTTTTACTATATTTGTGTGTTCATGGGATTGTTTTCGAAAATTTGGTGGCTCTTCATGTTCTGGTGGTTTCTAAACTCTACATGGCCCTGAAGGGAACTTGATGGCTTTACACACTGCTTTCATATCCGACAGATGCCAGTGCACCATTTCTTCTTGATAAAATGCTCTGTCAAGGCTTGGTTCTTGCAATAAGAGCGGAGCAAAAATTTTGGAAAACAAAATCAAAAATGAAACAAATTTAAAGTAGCCAACGGCTTTAAAGCATGACTTGGTCAATAACTAGAATAGTGAATCAAATCAGAGTTATTATAGGGATTCGAAGCACTAATACCAGGCGCCTTGAAAATCACCATTCACTCGACATTGGGAGATTTTGTAAGGAGCCATCACATAAATCATCATAAATCCTATTACATGAGTGAATATACCAACATGGTCGTTTGTTAACAAAAATTATCCTATGCTCTGAAGTTGATAATACTACTAAGACAAAGAATCATTGAAAAAGTCGCAATATTGGTGGCTTTTTAATTCATAAAAAGGAGAGACATACAGGGGCCCTAACAAACATTTAAACTTTGCTTTTCTGGCAAAGATTAATCCACTCGGGATGGAAGTTAATAAATACATAACTAATGATGTTTTGGTACAAATGCTGACATGTTTTAATGTCAGAATTTTTTTAAAAGTTATCCGCCCATGAAAAACGACTAGATGCTTTCAAGATATTAAAAGAGATAACCATAAATACATTGATAATATCAGACAAACCAAATTAAAAAATAATATTTCCTGTTGTATCCACTTCTGCTGGTGTGTGCCAACCTTGAGCACGGAATCAAGCAGAGTCTGGGCGCCATCTTGGTGTTGCTATTCTGTTGCCGTGCTGTGCTTAGAGAGGCAGAACGACCCGTAGAATTTAAATCACACCCAAAAAGGTTTGGCTAAATACTAAATATTGAACATGTTTTCGCTCAAATGAACCTATTATTACTGTAAAAAAAACGATGAGATGGTTGGTAGGTGGCGGCCTTGAACCTTAATTCTTACTAAGGCTACCATGCCTTTTTAAAACACTTTAAAAGCAGAAAAATCGGAATTTCCAATAAAAAACCCCCCCCCCTCTCCCCCCCAAAAATGAATTACTGAGATCTCGTTCTCTAATAGCGGGAGGTGTCCTGTGCCCGTTTTATACTAGGAAAAACTCTCCTCGTTTAGCTACTGAGAGAAACAAAATGATGAGTCTCTACTTACATATAAGTGAAGATTTACTAGAAAGATCTTTTACCAATGTAGCTTAATAATGTTCTTCAGGGTTACATGACAAACAAGGTAAAGTATTAAATTTTGGTTTTGGCGGGAAAATGGACAGGCATCTTTAGAACTTACAGCCATCTGATTATTACTCCCAATGTACTAACTAATAAATTTAGCGATAATCCAAGCCTAAATAATTATGTGCAATGATAATGCATAAGAGAAAAAAAAAAAAGGATATAAGCAGTCAAGTATCAATAATAATGAAACAAATATGCATTGATTTTGGCGGGTAAAATGGCCGCCATCTGGATAAATGGCTGCCATATTGTATGACGTCGGCCGAATGTACAAGTCCTCTCACATTGTCATATCCTATGAAATACTATATAGACGGTACCATTACAATAAACATCCGAGTTATCATGCAGGAAGAACCCAATAATCCTTAAAAAATAAGGATTTAAATGGCCTATTGGTTTTATGCAAATTCGCAGTTTTTCCCAAGCTGACAAATTGTTTTTGTTAGAGTATCAATATTGTTTTATTTTGTGTTCGGGAAGGGTCTTAAGATGGTAATTACAAGCAAAAAGAATTTCGGTGCAATGTTTTTCCAGGTCAAACCACAGCTTTACTGGACTATTAATGTTTGGGAGAGGACGAGAGTGTCGTGAGAGTTAGAGTGCTGCTTCAGGAAGAAAATTTGTTACTTGTATAAAATTCCAATCGACAGAGCATTTTTTCATAACTCCTCAATATGACTTTTCCAGGTCAAATTTGGGTCAATAGTGATACCCCAGGAATCTAAAAGCATTGATATTTGATTAATTTCAGTATATAATTAGAAATTTTCAAATTGGTTGGTTAGTTCTTTTGTTTTGATATGAGTGCCACAAAGCATGAATTAGTTTTTTAAGGTTGGTGCCAAGTTTATTTGAATGAACCAGTGTTTAGTTTACTAATTCATATTCATAATTGTATTCAGTTTTTATTCTGGGGTGATGTAATGCACTAGTGTAATATGCATTATAAAATAAAGACAATTCATGGAAGCATTTGGTTATTATCTAACATAAATAATAAATCCCAACCGGGGCCTAAAATTGAGCCTTGGGGGCATTCAGTGTCAATATGTTTGTTGATGATTTAATGAACATATATAACAGATTGATGTTGTGTTTTAAGGGTATTTTTGAACAAAATCCAAGACATGACCTTTGAGGCCATAGTGATGCATTTTAGCTAAAAGATGTCGATGATGATGGTATCAACAGGTTGAAAGGGCAAAATACACCAGCAGTTGTTGAGTTACTATTAGAGCTGTTGCCACAATTTTATCTACAGCTTGGCCTATCAATATGTAGATGTTTGGATGGTACCAAATGGGTTTTCAAAAAAGATGTTGTGCTTCTCCATAAATGAAATGCATCGTTAAAAACAGACGCTCTAATATTTGAAAAAAACCGGAAGTATGAAAAAGGACTGGAATTAGTGAATATATTAGTACTATCTTTTTTATGACTGGGAAAAACTCTGGCAATATTTTAAATTGGTCTGGAACAATGCCAGTTGTTAGTGACATGGTGAAAATGGGGGGTGGGGCTGGTAAGCGGAAAAACACTTACATTACAAGCAAGTGTTTTAATGTGAAACCTGTGATGCCATCATGACATGGGCTTTTTTAGTACTTAATTATTACTAACTTCAATAACTTTCCCCAAATCCTCGGTGATGGAGCAAAGACAATGGAAATACTCTACTGGGTTAGAGAGATAAGTGGAGAAGTAGTATTAGTATCCTGGTATTGTGAAATTGATTAGGGCCTATGTTTATAAAATAAACATTTCCCTATTAACCTCTTCCCTAACCCTACCCAAAGGGGACCAAGAAGAAATTTTTGGCTAGAAGGGTATTGCCGATTCTAAGTTTCCCAGTGAGAGGGCACATGAAAGGTTATACAAGGAGAAAATCTTACATTTCCTCAATCGACAACCTATGGGTTTGAAGATTATGGGGTGACAATGCTGAAAAAGCTCTAAGTCCAATTTCGTGGTTGTGAAGGGGTAATCTACTTGGATGTGCCAAACTCTTTGGATCTCTTGCGTCTCTCCTGGAGAAACTGGGAATTCAAAACCAAGGGAGCAAAAATTCGTATCCTGGGACATGCTCCAGCATGGGGCCAATATTCATGACGTACACACAAAAAAAGACAATTGACATCATCAGCCTTTGGTCGGTTCCACTGTGGGACGAAAGCCATCAACATTTTTCATGCTGGATTTCGGCCTACCCTTCAACGCTGGCCTGTGTGGGTTGACATCAATTTGGCCCAAATTTAGACCAAGTTGGTTGCAATTCATTTTCAAAAATCAGGGATCGAAAACGCCCCACTATTTTTTATTTTGCAGCCCAAGTTCAGATGTAAATTTTCAGGATAAACAACAACATTCAAAAATTTCTACGGTATTAAGGGCAATTCAAATCATTTCCCTGTCACAAGAATAATCTTAATGTATCAATGAAATCATTTAATATTTACAAAATGTATGTGGAAGAAATCTTTCAAATGGGAACAGTTAATGCGTAATTAACTCAAATTAGGGAAACAAAACTATTAAATTCTTCAATGTGACACCTGTTGAATTGGGGATATACTCAATAAATCATGCTATCAGTAAAAATTGAGGATATCCCTCAATAAATTGGGTATATCTTAAAGTGTTTGGAAGGATCTTGAATGACTACATACACGCATTTTTTGGGAAGGGGGCATACATGGCATAGCGGTGCCTTTAGGATTGGACTGCTTACTCTTGACTGATGATTTGAGGTAATATCAGGAAAAACTGCCTGAAAAAAAACTATTTTCAATCACGTGTATTCACTGCTGTATTTCATCAGTTAGAGAAGGAAATTGCGCACGCCAATAGTGATTATACACCGATTTTGGTTAAAACATTACAGCTATTGCATCATCATCTATCGTGCAGTGGACAGAATCCAGAATGGTGGGTGCGTATTTGAAAATTGTGCCAGGTTGATGCTCATGAACTGCTGGATTAGAAGTCAGTCAAGTCCCAGTCCTTCAAAATAGTGTCATTTCCTTTACCACATCTTGGTGTCATCCAGGAGACCGGAATAGTAATGGAATGTGCTGGTCTATTTCCCAAAGGCACTGGCAGGCAAACTGGCAAAGCATCTTCTTTTTGATTGTGTCTCAATAGACCTCCTGTCTGTATACTAGGATGATCTTTGCAGGCTGATAGCGTGATGTTTATTGCACATTACTTTGCAAGCGTTGGGTGTTGTTTGTTGTAGCTCCATTGGGTATGTGCATTCGCAATGTCAAGTCCAAATTCCACCACAGAAATACTTTCATTGCACATCTTGCAGATCTTGATTTGGTAGATCTGGTAAGCTTAATTTCATATTTTCCCGTTTTGTTTGCGAAGGCGTTGCTGCTCAAGCCTGAGCTTTCTGTATTTGAAATCAAGGATTGAATCCTGTAGTGCATAGCCAAGGTATTTCCATTCGGAGATGTTTGGAACACTCAGGGGTATGGATGCTGACTCAGTTTCGGAGGGACATTGATTGTTGTCAGGCAGAGGAACAAAGTAGTTGAAACATGCTGCTTGGATCATGAGCACAGGCTGACTGGTATTATAGTTTTTTATTTGGCATGTAAATACACTAGTATTTCTCAGAATATACACTGATTCTATGGTGTCACGGTCATGAATGATTTTATACTCACAGAAATCTAACTGGGGACGATCAGCTTAATAATAATAAAAGTTAGCCTTTATATAACTATAAATATCGCTATTTCACCTATGCAGTAAACTAAAAACTGGTAGTTTGTTCCTGTATCCCAGAATCTGATTTCTCGTTGCTGCCTTTAACGTGCACTTTGCATTCGACGTATATTGACACAGTACACCATAATCGCCATCAAGCTAATTATCCATATTCAGGGGCTTAAGCTAACACAAGAGCTATGAATATCATTTTTTCCAGACTGACGTTTTGTTTACAGCCGTACGCGATGGACTATCTAAATTAGTATTTAGGAGGTAATGAGATCGCTAAAGCGAATCACTTATGCAAAAAGTCAACAATACGTCAGCGAAATGAATATGAATATTATTACCTGTTCGTGAAACGTCATAACTGATGCCTGAAGTTAGCGATCGAATTATATGAATATTGATGAGGGTGATGACATATGCTCAACTTCCAGGTTGAAGAACAGTGTTGAAAAACGTGTGTTAAAACACCTTTAGAATTATTTTATATAAACACATTACATAACTATATTATGTTCATAAATAACACATAGAATTTATTATATATTCTATGAGGTACTAAATTTTTAGGGCATTTTCGTTTTTTAAAAATTAAAAAGTGTTGTAAAGACAATAACAAGTGGCCTTAGTGCTCATGCTTGGATATTTCATTGTTAACATACTTGGTAATACGATTGTGAGATATATTGTAAATAAGGCAAGACTAGTGTCTGTGATACCAAAACTGGTTACAAGCCTTTTTAAAATGTCATGGTCATGAATCAAAGGCTAAGCATTTCAAGTTATGGCAATACGAGCAAGAAAGCCTTATTAGCATCCAGAGCAGGGCAGTCTAAGTGGAATAACAAGCTTTTATGCCGATGAAAAGGCTCACAAGATCACTGCCGCCAGCATGCTGTATAACAGGATGCGACTGCGGCTTCTAGATTCAATTTGGCAATGAAATTGTAGGAGCAAACTGGCCCTATCTTCTCTATCCAAAGGATACTAAAGACAGCATGTTTCAAAGAGTGATGAAGGCAATAAACCCATTTTGCAAAGGTCTGTTTAAAGAGCATGAGGAGATTTCCAGATAGAAGCGAACCCAATTTTTCTCGAACCTAGGTTTTTTACATATTGGAATGCTTAACAACATATTAGATCACACCTGGAAGTGAATAAGCCGAAATACGCATTTGATGTAATCAGATGATTTGCAGTTAGGACTGATGTGTGCACGACAGAAAGTCAAAGCATGGTTTCCTATGGAACGATACGATAGCAGGCAAGTTCAAAACAAGGTTTTGCGGTTTCTTGTACCTGCTTGGTCCAATAAACCTTCCAAACTTCTCGGTGGGTGGTCTACAAACCGACATGTTGATTTGAGGAGAAATCAGAGAAAATTCATATCCTAAAAAATCTCCTATCACTTTAATGAGCCAGGAAGGAAGAGGGTCCATACTGTAGGTCCTGCCAGAATTTGGCCAATATTTGAGCAACTTCAGTCAGAGAGTGGTTTAAAACTGGCAATAGCATTTGCAATCCCTATCAGCCTGAGGAGATTCAGCGGGTCTGACAGTATATGTACCTCATCTTTTTAACCTGTCCATAGAGGCCTCTTGTGATCACAGACTCCATACAACATGTCATGGGGCAAAAAGACCACAATATACAGGACAATCAATTATTTCCAGGCTGGTAATTATATCGTGATAGGGTTTTTTAAAAAGCTGATAATTATATGATGCATGGATGATATGAAAACCACATCCTTATAGTCATCATTATAGATTATGCAAACAAAATTCTGTATTTTCTACATGAATCACACAAGATACCTTAATAATCCACAAAATAATCCTTATAATCCCACCAACATTCTTCTTCTTTTGTTGCATGTATTTCATTAAGTATAAAACATGATACTTGAGAATTCTTAGCTATATTCTTAGCTGCCTTGTATCCATAACACAAACCCAATGGGTCTTCCATGTTTACGATGAATCTGAAGAAAATTTGAGACGGCACGCTGATTCATCAAAATGATCAGATTAGTGGGATATGTTTCTGTTGACCCAACAGAACATGTTTTAACATTAAGATTTTCATCAGAGAATCCCCTCTGTTTCCATTCAAGATTCAACAGGAGAGAGAACAGAGCAGATCAATTTTTTGGCAAAATAAGATATTGGACAGAATGGTGTACTTTTAAGTGCAAGAAATATATCATAATTATTGGGGAAATATAAGGAACAACATCCGGTTAAGTGGGCCCAATACTAAAATAATGGGTGGGAGTACTATATCGCAACAATGAAAATGCAAAATCAATGTGGGCTGAGCCCACTTCTATGTGGACTAGGACCTAGGTTCGAGCCCACTTGTACATAGTAAGAACATGACCTAAGTGTTTAGTTCCTTGAATGTGACAGAATACAATGGTATCAATATCTCAATTTTGCCCTTTAACAAATTGTGAGACATTTGCTCAAATTGCCCTAGATTTTTAGATAAAACTGACATCATAATGACACATATCTTGTGACAACGAGGTAACAGTCCATAAAAGTGAATAAGCACAATAGAGTTTGGGTTTAGCTTGTCCAATTTATTCCATCTTTCGATCACATTTTTGGGCACAGTTTACAGGCTCTAATAGTTGAAGAGTCACAAGAGAATATCCGAATGCAACAGCGATAAGTCTCAAATTTGGTCACATCAAAAAATTAATTTGAATGAAACCAATGTCCGAGTATTTTCACTCTGCATAGACCTTGCTGAGCAAAAGTACTGGGATTTTGGCCCAATTCAAGATGTGAGATGTGCACAATCATCTATTACATTGCACAAATTCTCATGTCCACACAAGTCAGACCTGGATAATAAGAATATGACACACTGCATATCATTGAGCAGTCTCAAATTAACACAAGTCACATAAAAATGCAGTGATATATCATTAATCAGTATATTTTCATATCTTAATATCACATGAGGATATGAGAATGCAATGCACCCACATATCCAGACCTGGCTTTTTGAGGGGCACCCCGGGGAAAATAATGGAAAATAAGCGATTTTGCATGTTTTGGCATGAACCCCCGGGTATCGTGCGCCCCAAAAGCACCCTTAAGATATGCCACTGCAATGATATTATTTAATATATTCTCAATCTTACACTAGTCCATTACGATATGAGAATGCAGTAAAATATCACATTTAATCCAGTATATTCGATAGCTTTCATGTTACTGGTGGGATATGGAGAATGCACTGACACAACATTAATTTGGAACATAATATACATTCAGCAAAGGTCATGAGAGGATATTAGAATGCCATATATCACATTCAGTTCTTTTGTTCTCATATCTACATGGCATATGGGAAAAAAGGCTATGAGAAGTAAATGACATCACAGCAGTAGTCGTCGTGCCGCGCAAGCTCTGCTGCGGGAGTGCCCATCTCTCTTTCCTTAGCTTTGGGCCAGACTCCTCCGTATTATGTTTGCTGTGGGGGGTTCGTCCACTCCTCCCGCACAGCGAGTCGTTACTTCCAGCAATTGAATAATGCTGGTACCCAATTTATACTCCTGGGTGTGAGAGGAGTAATTGAGTAAAGCGCCTACTCAAGGGCACAACACGTTGGCAGCAGTGGGACCCGAACCCACGACCTTTGGATGCGGTACGTAGTGCGAATCCACTGCAATGCCAATATGTCAGACTAAAAGCTGGGTACCAGATCACGCAGCACCTCATCCCCTCACTTTACTCCATCCAATTGAGATTTTGGGTAGGCCTAAGAAAGTTATTTTTTCGCATTACCCCAGTGACATTAAGGGCCCAAGGAACTTTTCCTCTTGATGTTATGAATATGAAATCTTCAAACAAATGTTGTATTCTGGCATCATTAACCATAGTCCTATGGGCTAATTTAATAAACATTTAACTTCTACTATCAACACACAGGACCAATTCACTCACACTTTTGTAATGAGATAGTTTTGTTAATAAGGTTTCCTGTGAGAGGGACGTCATATATACAATTTGGACCACTTTTAGTTCTTTAGTCACAGGTTTAAGTTAGTCCTACATGAGTGGACCTTTTTTCCTTTCCAACATACTCTAAAAATGTGCTGTAAACGGTTTGAGAAAATTCCTCTTGGATGGGTTCTATGGGCCCCTCCATGATGAATTTTCTCACCATTACAATTAACTTTAACAGTCTTTTTGGAAAAGCAAAAGTCCATTCAAGTAGGACAACCATAGTTAAACCCAGGTTTAAAGTTGAGACTCCCTTTCAGAATACCAGCCTATATTTTCATATCCCAATGATTCCAGTAAGGCTATCAAAATGTACGTCAAATTCCACTTTTCTCATGCTTGTCCAGGCATGGTTCACAGACCAACATTGCAGATAAGCTAACACAATCTAAAGACCCAAAAAAAAGTAACGCAGCATGTCTAAATACCCCCATAAGTTACAAACCATTGGTCTATGCACGAAAACAAAATGATATAGTCTGTTTTTTCTGCAAATTTTGACACCTTTCTTGCTCCATTGTGATCAATATTGCCAACACAATGTCCATTTTACGAAAATGTGTCACCTGAAGACATTGCAAGGTTACAATACACAACCATGCATGCATTAGGGAAAGTGACAAACACTTCACACATCAAGTCTTTCCTTCATCTGAGGCACACTGCCCACTGAAAATTTGGAAATTTTCAAGTGGAAAGCTACTCCTTTCGTGTATGATTGAATCAGAACAATTGGATGGTACAACCATATTCACCCCATGTATGGTAAGATTAGTTTTTTTAAAAAACGGGAAGAATGCGGTCTTTCACTAAATGGCAGTCAATATGGCTGTACCTTTTATTGCAACTTTTAAAAGGGAGAGATTTTCTTATAATGGGTATTGTGTTGGCAATATTGATCGCAATGGGGCAAGAAGGGTATCAAAAACTATTGATATAATTTTGTTTTTGTGCATACGACCAATGGTTTGTAACTTATGGGGTATTTAGACATGCTGCGTTACTTTTTTTGGGGGGGTCCTTATGTAGGAATCATGACTGTCCCTTTATTCTTGTGAATATCTTGTACATCTGACAGATATGCCTACTCATGGATAATTAAAATATGTTAAATTTATGGAATTATCATAAATCACAATTAAAATATTTTCTAGCTAGTTTAATGATCATATGGAGGCAGTGATTGCATTGAACTAATAAAACAACAACTAACTCAGATTTATACAACACTTGCATAATGTTATAAGGCACCTACACTGAAGTTAATGATAGTACACAGTAGTTTACCTATTTATAACGCCTATTATTATGCTGGGTACACAAAATAACAGTGACCATGATGTATTGTATGTGGTAATCATAGATCCGCAAGCCCTTTAATTACTAAAACTATTTGAAGCATACATAACGTTTTTTATATTATTAACATAATTGACCAAGAATGAGAAACTAACAAATCTTGAGAGTCCTTAATCTCTAATGCGAGAAAGACCATTAAGCTCAATGCAATGGCCTACTTTAAAATTGAAAATAGAGATAATGTTAATTAACTTAGCATATTCAATAAATGTTTTTCTAAACATGAAAATATGCAAAAGGTTATTTAACATTATCGAATTTCAAAGACTATCTGCTATTTAATACTAAGTTTTCATAGAAAAAATTATATTGATCAAACAGATACAAACAACTGGAACATCTCAAAACAGCAATACAATGGTTTCATATGAAAATATACAAAGTAATTCCAATCTGTTTGCATAATTAACAATGTGCATGTCAAATCATTCCATCAAGATTCTCCTGGAATATGCTTAAATCATAGATTAATACAATCAGCTAATGTTGTTTGTTTGCAATATAACTGCATACACGCCCAGTATAGCTCATTGTACAATCACTGCACTTAGTGGCAGGACCTTATGAAATTGACCAATTATGCTTACGATATTGTTGTCATGATGCCCTTTATTTGAAAAATGTCACACTTATCGGTTGATTGCATGCATAAGTTAATATGCATGTTCATTCCTGTCCAAGAAATTAGTTTGACAGTCGTTAGTGTTGGGTCTCCACACTACACTAAATAAAGTATTGATACCCAATGTCAGCCTTCCGCAGTAATGGAAGTACACCCCCGGGATGTCAACCATTACACATTACTTTGCTTAATTTGACCAAGTACACATACATGTACACATTACTTGATTCATGTAATCAAAACAAGCCATTGCTTAATCAGATCGAGCTATTTTTATTACCTTGGCAATTTTAATTTTTGTTGAAATAAGGGATATGTGAGTGAACACTACTTGGACAAGTTTTTCATTCCTGTTTAAAACCGAATCAAATAAGCAAATTTGCTAATACGTAAGGGATCTTAGAATATGCCGCTGACCGTATTTTATTTTGCACACACAAATGGTTATGCATCACATCAAAATTAAGACTGACAAAAGTCTTTGCATCACAAAGTCAGTCGAGCTACTTCTATGCAATGATGCACTGACACATCAAACATTAGCATTTGATGTAGCCACTGTCACAACAAAATAGTATAATGTATCATTGATGAATTTTGCTACCTAATTATCAAGTTATACCAATTAAGATGTTAATACTGTTAAGTATTGTTAACCAATTACCAACCCAACATTTTAAGCTGTTGGAAATTTTGCTGAATGTCTACTGGAAGGCTTCAGAGGTATCATGGAAGGCTTCACATTACACAGCAGTTGTAAAATGGAGTGCACATTACCATGGTCTAACACACAGGAAGATATGTAGAGTTTTATTTGAGTTTGTAATAAACTGGAAATCTGGTTTTGTTAAAAATCCCCAGCCGTGATGAGTTCTGAGTTGTTCTTTGGCACAAGTTCACATGCTACATGTTCATGATTATGTATATGAAACCTATGAAACCAAGCTACAAAGAGCTTGGGCAAAAGGACACTAATTTTTGCAACACACTTAAAGGGGCAATCTATCATTTCATTTCAATTAACGAAATAAACTCAGAGGAAAGTGTTTGGACTTTGGTGGGATTAAGATGTATTGTGTATGACTTTGCTCACAAAAGATACAGTGAACAGATTCGGATGCAATTTTATTAAAGTGACTTCTAAAGCAACATTAGGTAAACACAATTGTATTAAACTGTATTTAACTTCTATCCTAATCATGGAATTGAAATTCACCATTGGACCAGGCCAATCAATACTTGGCACTTTAAAAAGACCACAACAATGTTAAACTTTGAGATAAACCCTTAACACTGGGGTTATGTGATTACCCTACAATGTCAGAGGTTAACTACCAAGAACTATAGTAAATAGTGGCCTATATTTCAAGTTCCACCTTCTGTTTTAGCAATTGTGTAATTTTTACAAACTGGGAGATATTGATTTGATCCACAGCATCATCCTAATCCACTCTACTTCCTAACTACTAAAGCATCGTAGCAATATCATTTAATGCTACAAATTAATGCCAAATCTCTCAC
The DNA here is from genome assembly GCA_023653785.1 of Ophioderma brevispina. Classification (NCBI taxonomy): domain Eukaryota; kingdom Metazoa; phylum Echinodermata; class Ophiuroidea; order Amphilepidida; family Ophiodermatidae; genus Ophioderma; species Ophioderma brevispina. Next base: position 100,308 of record JAMKCH010003805.1, read on the forward strand.
ATGGTAACCAATTGAATCAAGGACACTGTGCTAGTGTACAGAAACTCAATCTTTACATTCACAATTTCATCTTCAACATTCTGCTGAGCCATTTATACTTGCATCAAAAATTCTTTTATATCCTCTTTCCTTTGAGCTTTGGTTCTTGGTTATAAAAAATGACATGATTGCCCATTTAAGATGAGTCTAACATCAACAAAGTGAAGGCACATAGTGATATATATCCCTGCTGTGATAATAACTGACCAACACACACTACTACACATGGGAATTGAGACTGAGCTCTGCCAGCAAACTTGCCTTTCAGGACACAAGTAATCCATATACATACAAACACTAATTAGTCACCCAATTTAGGTATCAAAAAAATCTTACCCAGAAAACTGCCACAGGGTTAACCTGTCAGTACAGTGAAATATGTTACTTAACAGAGCTCAGAAAGTTGGAACTATAGGAGCCTACAATATTACTGCATGTCTGTGTACCTCAATCTACCCACCACAGATTACTTTCTGGTTATAAATAGGTGGGAATTACCACCTGTTCACAGAGACGTCTTCTCTAAGTGCCAATCTGTAAACAAATGTTCATCATAAGATGCTATAATTCAAAGGAGTTTAAACATCACTTGAAGTATCACTTTATCATAATCTAATCTGGTAATTCTGTCTATGTTGATTACAGTATGAATATTATTATAAGTGATCATTTGCATATTTTATACCTTCCTTTTCAGTGACAACACAAATCTCTTCATTACTTTCAATTTTTTTTTTGTTTTGATCATTGTGATATCCTTACAAAGCAAATGATAATATATAGATATTAATCTAGCTACACACATAAATGTAAATATATGGAACAATAATTAATATCACTTGGAAATTTGTTACTAATCAGGGTAAAATAACCGGCATGATATTAATCACCAAATCAAATCAAATTGAAGAAATTTAAACAGGAAAAAAGCCACGACACAATTCCCACCTTTCAGTAACCTGTAAAGAGCACAAACCTTAGGATTCAATGCCATTTTCAGGATGTCATGCCACTTGCCGTTTGATGCTCTGATATTTTCTTCACTGCACAAAAAGCTAGCGGACATCAAGTGGTGAGCAGCATCTTGCAGATAAATCTATCACCTTTCTGCATTGCTTAAAGTGACAGATCATAGTTGCTTCAGGTTAACTCTGGCGGGATGCCACGTTAACATTTTTGGGGTCTTGAAAGAACTTTGAAATGGTTGTGACGTACATGAAGGAGCATGCCACTTGCTACTTAGCAGCAAGCAGCATGACAATATACAACAACCGAAAGTTTGGTTTATCCAACTTTGAATAAGCCTAAATTTACCACTTTAAATTAAAATTTCTGTGCATTTATTGTCATATATGTAAGCACTACATAGATTCCTAAGGATTTTTTATGTTATTTGTAGAGTTGACTCCAAAACAACAGTGTCGTTAATTTCTACAAGTGACACTACTGAAAATAAATAAGAGTTTAAAATATATGACACATAATTAACAAATTTGCACAAAGACCAAATGCACTCAAAAGGAAATACTGATCAAATACAAACAGAAAAAGCATAGACTATATGCTTAATCAAAATCAACCTTTAATGGACAAGCATTTAATATAGGGGAAGATAACTGCTCTGTATTTGTTTCTATATATAACATTAATTACAGAAGACAATTGGATTACTAGCTTTGTATACATTTTATTTATTACTAAATATTTAAGGCAAGGATGCAAGACACACACAAGTTTAGCACACAATCAGCCCTATATTCTAGAGGTTATGGGGGTGGGTATACAACATACTCTATGTTACAATAATTTCAATTACTAATTTCATTCTAATAGTAATGTTCCTCTAATCAACAATAGAAGAAAATTAAATGGTTTTGTTACCACATATTTTACATGGTAAAAGAGTACAGTATAACGTGCAACCAATAAATATTGAAACAAATACTTTTTGTGTGTGAAAACTTGTGATAATAATAATTAACCATTGATAACTTTTTGCACTGCAATAATATGCCAATCAATAGTGCAAATCTGTCTCAATAGCCGTATTAGTACTAACTTCATCTTCAAACAATTTTACTACACTGGGAGAATATTTGCTATACTAGATTCAATGCTGCCCGGACTAGCTCTCATTTTGTTAAGGTATTGAAAGAGTAACATGTCAGTTTGCTTGTACAGTTGGGTATTGGTGTAAGTCCAGTGACCTTTTGGCACAGTGATGGAATCTAGTAATATGCATTTACAAAATCCACTGAGTGGCTTTGAATAACACAAGCATATTTGGGAATATTTTTAAATATTTTTTACATCATGAACTTGTAAAGACCCATTCACTCAATTACTCCAATATTTGTTTATAGATGCTTCTTATATTGTTGCTGGAAATGCTATATTTTACAATGTGTTACACATTTAAAAAAACATTACAAAAAGAAAAATATTTTGTCATATCATTCCTAAATTGCATTTCAAATGATCCTTAAACTTTGTAAATAGTTTGTACATGATGAAGTATGGTATTAAAATCTGAATATCAATTCCTATGTCGAACATGGAAGTCAGCAACTTTAAAAAGGCACATGTGTATTGACCTGACCTTCATTTGCCTCAGATGAGCACCGCATGATTCTTTGAATCTTGATTATCACATGCAACTTAATTTGATGCCGGACTCTTGTTGAAAGTTAATAAGAGCATGCAATCAATTGCTTGGCAAGAATATCTAATTGAGGTTAAACTTTTTGCAAGCCAGTACATGACACCAAGACATAGTTGCACTACAAATCTGTATCTAAAGATGGTTTCTCCAAATGGCCTAATTAATGGCTGCAAATGAATTAATGGATGTACCAGGAACCAGTGCCTTATGATAGCTTGTCTGCATGACTTTGGTTGCAAATCACTATTTGCAGTCATTTGGAAACTAGCTCAAAAATTGCTAAGACTAGACATGTTCAGACTTACATCAAAACAAATCATTTTGACTTCTTTGAATAGTCATGCAAAGTTTAGACTTACTGACCATCTCTGAAAGTTACAAGAAATGTTTCATCAAACAACTTGAAAACAAACTCTGATATAACATTAAATGAGTTGAAAATGAGTGCATAACTGATACAATTTATCATTCATTTTTCTTAAACAATTTGAAATCAGACATCCAAGCAATCAAAAAATACAACCAAATTGCATAATTCACAAGAACAATCTTCCATACCCCTTTGCACTGCTGACCAAAACTTACAACATTTGATACCTAACTCATCAATGTATATTACATGCAGTGCTATTTATATTTATTCAAATATACAATGCCCAATTGTTTACACCACCCAGTTTTGCATATATTTGACATGAGGGAAACAAATTTGGATCCCTTGTTGAAACTCTTGAATCTTAATGGGCTATCCTATTGGAATCTGCATAGCAACTGATTTGACACTATCACCGTACACATACATCTATGAATGCATAATGCACACTACATTAAGGAAATATTTTTTTCTAATTTATTTGTTTTAGCTGTTACAGGATTTACTGCTTTAAGATACTGTAAAATTTTAACATATTACCAGCCCCTACTGGAAAACATTTTGCCTCTGTTGATGTAAAAAGCAATTAACAAAATAAGCTGAAATTCCTGTTGGAAATCTTAGTACAAGTTTACTGTTAACAAATTTTCTGCATAATTAAATTACTGTAAACAGGTTTAGTAATTGCTACAATACACAATGTCTCATCAAAATAAAATCTGAGCATTTTTCACTTCATTAACTTTAACCTTGCCTTGTCAAACCTGGATCGAGTCATCTTTCTTGGAAGACCATTCACATCAGGAGGTATACTGCATTCGCCAAAGGCCGGAAAGTGACCTTGAATTATATTAAGCATCCAATTTGGCAGAAAGGTCAGACATATTCTGCTTTACAGTGAATGGAATTTACACAAGTACCATATTCAAAAAATAAATAAACCTTGCAATCTATCTACAGCAATGGCTCCATCAAATGCTGTTGTACCCATTCCAAATTACAGACATCACCAAGACCTATGACGGGCAATGTTGGCAGCTTTGCATTGGTCAAAAGCTGTCCTGCCAGTCTCACACATACACATGGCATATATCAGCTTAACACACAGACTTGTTGAACCTGTAGTATCTAATACAGTCCCATCCAAGTTTGGCTACTTCAGGACTTGTCAGCTGAACTGGAGAGAGACCACATGGTATGAGCAACACCCTTTTGGTGTTTAGCAGACACAGACCTGGCCTTATCACCTTCACTATTACCGTAATACAAAATGGTCACCTTGAAGGCATGCAATTCATAATCAGCACATTGGCAAGGCCTGAAGTAGTCCCTTGTGATCAGAAATTCTAGCAACATTAAGCAAAATACATGATGATCTGTTTAACTCGTATCCTTGTGGATGCCATTAATCTGCACTCCCGTGAATCTTCCAGATTAATTCCCTCATAAATGATGTATATCTTGTAACTGAACCAAGTTTTTTGTGTATCATGAGTGATTTTGTAAGTTGAGTTGTATGTCTTCCCCATTGTCAAAATGTCAATGTATATTTGCACTTCTACATGGTAGAATCCTGTTGTTACTTAGCTACTGTCACTGTATTGTTGAGACCATGGTCTGCTTCTGTTGTTGCCTGTAACAAATTACAAAAGAGTTGATGAAAAAAAAAAACAAAAAAACATTTATGTTTTCACAAGATCAGGATCATTGAGGCATTTTTGAAATTCAGTTCTTTAAGCCAGCCCCAACTCTTTCAAATAGGTTAGAATCCTTGGGTGCTACCATCTCAAAAGCACCCCAAATGGCAGTTTGCGATTGAAAATGGCTTGAGTGTGAGTATGAAGCTTCCGACTGGTAAATTTTGTTTATGCTGTGCGATTTAAACACCAATTCAATTATTCCTATTTTCTAAAACAATTTCTAATATTCAGGAAAGCTACTGTATAAAAATAATACTATCAAAATTGAAACTGAAACAAACTAACATGAAAGTTGGTCTTGGCCTTGATTGATAAGATAGTGATTAAAGTCAAATGAAATGGTTTACCAATTCATGGAACATGTCCAATACAATGTTCCACATGCATATGTTATAGGCATGCTATGTATGTGAAAAACTGGATTTGGACATTTCATTGACTATATCTTGAACTGCAAACAAAACTGTATAGATGAAATCTCTTAGGGGACCTTTGAACTAATATTTTGTGATAGATAAAGTTTTGAATTCAGAAAATTTCATAACTACTTTAATCAACAGGTAATTCAGCATTAATCGACACATTTCTAGTGTTATCAGCAGTATTTAGAAGCTTAACCTGTACAATCTTATACTAATGTGTCAATTTTTTGGTATATAGTAGCTTCTCCAGAATTTACAAAATGAGTAATAGACATGCAAAAACAAAACAAACTAGAGTCAAATACATAATCCCTTTTAGATGCTCACATAATCACACTGCGTCTACCAGGTCTTTTGGTATTTATTTTAACATGGAAGCAGGCATACATTCAACAATGCTCAATGGATTGTGATCACAACTTAATAAGCACTTGTTGTATGACAATTAAGTTTTTGCATTAAAAGCAAAAAATATTTCATTTAGAATCCAAAGCTTTTTTTTACAGGCTTTGAATAGTCATTTCAATTAGTATTAAAATCCCGACTTTCATTTTAGGGGACAAGTGCCCCCTTTTTGACATGATGGGTCAAAGTGTGACCTCCTTGTACAAGTTTGTATAGGATTCAGAAATTAGTATTCAGAAAATCAATAAATTATGAAATAGAAGTCCAGCATGCTGTGAACAGTCAGTTGCCTATGCCACTATTTCAAGGTCATATCATTTAGGCTTATCGCTGAAAATGCATAAGGCAAAAGTAGAAATTCTCAGTATCACATGTACTTCTTTGTTAAAATAAACTATTTTTAGGCAAGGAAAATTCTTGTATTGCCCTGATCAAAATTGATGACATCATAAGCTAAATATGAGTATTATTTTTAAATCAGCCTTTATTACCAGAGATATTTTGACATTATTTTTAAAAAAATTAAAAAAATGTGGTTTACAATTACAAACCTTTCCTGTAAATATCTACAAAATGATCAAATGTGTGAAGCCAATCAGGAATCAGCTTCATTATAGTTTTACATTCATACAAACAGCATTACCATATTTGATGTGGCTGGGAAGCTTGAACATTTAAAGTCAAGCTTCATGACTTTAAGAATACCAGGAAATGGAGTTTGATACCGACAAGATTTACATGCTAAGCATGCTTGAAATGGGCAATGTGCTAATCTCTGACTGCAGCTGGGGTGCTATGTGACCTAAATTCATTGTTATGATTTGCCCACTGTGCTATATTTAGATGTTAAGTACAAGGGGGACGGTTGAGTTGTCGCGAAAAAGCATGTTAAAAATCCAAATTTCTTAGACATAGTAGAATGTGTGATATTCCCGATTGGCAAGATGTTTGGAAATTTCATTCTTCACACATATGTGATGCGATCAAGCAAAATGAGTCTGAAGTCGGTCAGATTCAAATTTTACTTTTTCATGAAGCTGTATGCACCATTTATAAAGCTACATTTTGCTGAAATCCCCATTGAAATTGTCCAATTACTTCCAAAGATATGATCAGTTGAAGTGTGGCCAAAACAATAGGAAACAAAAGACATTTTCTCCTTTGTTTGGCTATATCTCAAAATCAATATTTGCGACTTCAGACTCATTTTGCTTGATCACATCACATATTTGATCAATATTACAATATATTTTGGGGCTGGGATGTTTGAAAATTTATCGTACAGGTATTTAAAATTTGTCAAATATTTTCAACATGTCTGTTTTAATATTTTTTTTGCCAAACTTCTTTTTAAAAATGAAGCTATATTATTCAATATCTTGACAATGATCCCTTGGAGTTTGGTTGTCAAATATGCAATGGTTACAGATTTACAGTGATTGCAAGTGTGGAAAGTACTTTCGAAAAATGGCAGTTTACAACCCCATGTGCAGTAATGCTCTTTTACTTTTAAAATGAAATCCATTAGTTTTGGTAATTTGCATAGGCAAAGGGAACTGACTGAGGTATCCTTAATTAATACTTGCATTTGAAGTCACAGTCATCTACTACAAAACAAATCTAATTCTAAGTGTCGCATGAACATTAGTGTAGACTCATTTCACCTCACGAAGCCATCACTGACAACTTACCTTCTTTAAATCTACTTTATCCTCTCCATCCACCACAAATTTATATGCATATTCACCTACTGCTAGGTCAAGGGTCAAAAGGAAGACTCCCTCACTATATGGTGTCACGAGAGGTTGATACAAAAGAGGTTCGAACAAAAGTATGGGGTTAAAACAAATTTGAAGTTTGTAATGCAGCAGTTATGATAACTAACTAATGTTTTAATGGGGTTCTTTTTTTTTTTTTTTTTTTTTTTTTTTTTTTTTTTTTAAACATTCAATTTGCGTTTTAAAAATTTGTCATCAAATAACAGATCTGCTTAATGCCAATTGCCCATAAAATATTAGATATCACTCCACAGACTTTCTCATTCTGAGTAAAGCTTGACAAATGACATACATATATCAGTATATACTACTCATGAGAACTGTCACCCATTGGCCACCAACTTCCTCAAACACAAACAACATCTGATGGGTCAGCATCTATTGATGGACAGACATATCCATTTTTTCTGAAGTTGGTATGTTTGTATTATTTTCAAATGTTGATATTTCTAAATTTTCCATTTTTTTTTTAATTCAACAATATCAAGAATATTGAGAAATCCTTTATCTAAGTTTTGTGTAAAACCTTTGAAAAATACTAAAATCTGCCCAATTGAAATCCTATTTTGAATCAATTGCTTGTGTTCATGTCAGTTGGTGACCTCATATGGTTCTCTTCTCCTTGCATTCTCAATATTATGTTAATAACTGTGCCTTTACCTGGTTAGGGTTTTCTCTCCAGTCGCCATCTACTATGTACTTGTACTGGTAATCTCCAGGTGTGAGATCTATTTTCTAACTAGGAAACACTCCATCACTGTGCATATGTGTTATTGGGGCCATGCAAAATGGGTGAGTTAGTCCAGTGCGAGAATTGCAAGAGATTAGAAGTGACAACACATGGTGTTTCTAGTTTGGACAAGAATTGTTTCTGTTTTTTCTTTTTTTAAATTTCAAAAACATTTATTTCGTTAGTATTGCACATTTTGTTTCCTGTAAACTATACACAAAGTATCAATAAACTCCCACACATCTCACACAAGGAATCCTGGTAATCTGGGTGTCCTTATATGACTCAGTATTTTGTGTATCACGTGTGGTAAGAGATTTGTTTTGTTCGTACATCACACGCTGTGTTTAATCGCACACAATTTAGACTGCCCTACGAGTGTTTTCGCGTTTTGTAGTAAGGCCGCTAATTCTGTGGCAGCGCATCGATTACTTTACTTTGTACTTCAAATTTATAGAAGTAATTATTCCAGTTTTTTTCAGTGTTACTATAGTGTGATTTTTTATTTGTTGGTCACGCTTCACAATAAAATTTTTTTGATGGTTCTATTCATTATGAGAGCCTGGTACCTTCATCCAGGTAATTTATAACAAGACTTACATGGTGCGGATTGAAACCACATATTTGTATGGCTCTTACTTACTTGAAGATAAAATGCCATTCAGAGATTTAATCCTTCTTAGATTGAACCCGATCCTTTTGATGTGCCTTAACAAAACGTGTTGTATGATGATGTTTTATAAATCAGGGGTGTCCCAATTTTGCGGCCCGCTAAGAGCTTGCATGCCGCCCGCGAGGTGCTTCCCAGAAAAATATAAAATATATAAATATCATTTAAATGTCATTTGAATTAGTTCAATTTCCTCATCCTGAAACCATTTATTTCCAAATTTGCTAAAAAATTAAAAAAAAAAAAAAAATGGAAAATTTGTTTTAAAGTTTGGCCCAAAATGTTACATCTCTGGGTCCCCTTTCGTCGAAATTGGTATGGATATGGGTCTACTTCGAGACTTTCATTGGCGGCATGTCATTAACAAACCTGGAGCTCCCCCCCCCCCCCCCCCCCCCGATTACTTGCTTTGTGGCCACGCAATAGATGTGTATTCAACCAATGCGGCCCCTGCGTCAAAGATGTTGGACACCCCTGGTATAAATAAGAGAGTTGGCAACCTATTGATCGCCAAAAGCAGCTTATAGCAAATTCTGGTATTTTAAGTACAACTGATGTTAATTGTCAGAAGCACCAAATATGTCCTACAGGCAAAGACATATGTTTCCACTTAAAATGTGTGATCCATCAACATTTCCTGAATTTAATTACAAAGGTGGATGAATTCAATTTATTAATTTTAAATTATACAAATTTGCTGTAAGCATTTACTGCAATAACATAACATTTTGCACTTTGGATGATCTCTCCACTAAATCTGCGGCTTTTTAATGTCGGTATCAATACATCCCTCCGAATATAACCATACCCTTGACAATATGCTTGAAGTGACCAAATAAAACATCAACTATAATATGATTAAGGATCTTGTAGGAAACACAGCCACTCAATTACACATGCCATTCACTAATTATTACATTATCACAGGTGTCATATCTGTGCTGTTTATTTACACCCCTGCTTGCATGCAAAGATCTAACTATGGTTCTGCTTCTGAGTTATTTTAACAATTTTCTTTCATATGCAATGAAGAAAGACCCATGTTAAATGGCCCTCAACTCAAACTTTTTTGGACTATATCGAGTGTAAAATACTACTACAACATGATAACACATGCTATTATGTCTACCATCTGCTGTGAACACACAAATTGAATCAATTTCAGTACAAAAATATTTAACCTGGATAATAATCAAAAGTTTTGACAAATTGGACTCATACTAAGATCTGGTGGAATGGCTGGATTGCAACACATTTTACTCACTGAGTCACACTTCTTGTAAAATGAAGGTTTCGGATTTGTTTTGTTTACATAGGGAAAAGATCACCCTTTTTTTGGAAAATTCCAGAAGAATCAATTATCTAAGATTTGAGGCTAATGTTAAATTCCCCCTACAAAGATCTGTCTACAAAGAAATTGCCCTTATTGCCAAAAATACATACATTTGCCATCAACTGAATCTATTGTTACAAAACAGTACTAATGCAAAGGTCAACCAAAACTAGCCCTGACAATTTTGTGAAGTCCTTCCTTGTAACCCTCCTCTCTCTCCCTCGCAGGCTTCCAATAAAGGTCTTAGCAATTATTGGCCAAAAATCATCTTAGAGTAGTTTTTGCCAAGGACCATATGCAAGTTTAGATGATTTTCTCACAAACTGATGCTTTTCAGCTAAATCTTTCAATATTCACATTGCATATCCATTTCATTTCTATGATCTTTTCCTTTCTAGAATGTATACTTTCATGTAGCCTATGACAATATTTATGATTGCAAACATTTTTCACTTCAGTGTAACGTGCACTAGTCTCTTAAGTGGGCCATATTCAGAAAATACCTACCTTTCAATTATTGGAACTTGGTCTTTCCACTCATTAAACCTGCCTGTAAACAATACTTCTTTTCCGCCATCTTCCCATTTAAATTCAACCAGACACCTTATCTTCTGTTATACTAAACAAGGATCTTCGGTGCTGGTGCAACCTCTCCCATTTGTAATCACCTTAGTTTCATCCGTTTCCTTAGTCTCCTCAACAGACTGTTCTTTTGGGCTCTCATCAACAGCCGGAGCTTCTCTTCTGGTTATACCTTCCCACAGTTTGATTGTGTTGTGCTTTTTCTGTCAATTGTAACTTCATCTGCTGGTGGTTTCACTGTCCATTTGCATCGACACACCTGCTGTTGTGCAGCGGTCTTCTGCTGGTTGTTCTGATGTCTCTTCATTGATTGTTAGTGGCTCCTATGCAGGGGCTGCTTCTCTGGGCTTCTGGTGCACTCTCTACCTGTTCTGGTTCAGCTGGCTCCTCGGCTTTTGGTTCTGGTTCTTGTGTTGGGGCTGATTCAGCTGCAGGTGGTTCTGCTGGAGCAGATGCTGCTTCTGTTTCTTGAGCAGGTTCTGGTGCAGGTGCTTCTGGTTCTTCTGGGGCCTTCTCAGGCTCGGTGGGAGCTGGTTCTGGTTCTTTGGGTTCGGGTTCCTTTGGTTCTTCCTGGAGTGAGATAAATGGGAATATTAATGGTATTAGCAATATTGACCAATTTTGTTAATAATCAAACTTAACAAACAAATTGTTTACAGCACACACTTAATCCTTTGAGCCCTACAAGAGACTAGAGTCACATAGAGTATTCTTGAATAGAGTCCAACTTTAGACCCAGGCTTAAACCAGGGTTAGTCCTTAATGAATGGACTTTTTTCTTTCAACATACTCTGAAAGTGAGAAATTTCCTCACAGACTGTTCTGACCCATCCACAGGGATTTTTTTCTTTCCTAGTTCATCACACACAAAAAATAAATTCATGAAAGACTAACCTGGGTTTAAATCTGCGATTAAAAGGATAACGGCAGGCAAAAACGATAATGTGATATACTGTAAAGAAAATGCAGAAATGCATCAAAGATAAGTATTTACAATTCCACAACACTAATGTATGTATTTGAGGAAATTTGTCATGCCGTCTCCCGCAAATATACATACAGCGATGGTGTCTCAAAATCTACACTAAACAGCTGATTTTGGTTTACACCAGTTCAGAATAAACAAAAATCAATAATGTTGGTGCTTGAAGTCAAACTGTACAGGTCATGGTGCGCAGTATTAATTCTGGGATATTCACAGGCAAAGGCTTTTGATCTCAAGTCAGAATTTTTATACACAAGTATAGAAATTACAGAATCAGATAAAAGTACTGCCTTGTCTTGAATACACAGATTTCAAGCCAACCACTTGCAGGTTATGTTAGCACATCCATGTCGGTAACAAAAATACTAAAATATAATTTTTTATGATTTTTTTTTTGATGTTTCAGATCAGCAAATCGCTGCTTATCCCTTCAAAGTTTGAGAATACCAGCCATAGAGTTCAAAATAATATAATATTTGGAATCCACATGAAAAATTCAGTGAGTTCAAACAATCTTAGTCTTAGGTCAGTAACTTTTCAGATGGCCTCCCAAATGACTGCAGAACATTCGGGAGGCCATCTCCAAAGCAACTGATTTGTGTTATAACCAATACAGAAGCTACCATGGTTGAATGGGTTAAAGATAAAATAAACAGTCAACAAGAGGTGTTAAGTATATTAAGTAATAATATTTGAAAAAAAAAATCACTATTAAAGTCACATCCACTATTAGGTGCACTTGCAAGTAAATGAAGATTAATTAAAAGTCAAACACATGAATATTAAAACTCCCATTTCATATTTTTTAATCTTTTGCCAGCCAGTCTACCGATAAATAATACAATCCAACTAACATTGTCATTGACACAAGGAAAGTATCATAACCAAATAATCAACAATCAGAAAAGCCATAAATAGCTTGTGTTGTAAAGTTCTTTGCATCTGCTGAAAGCAAGAGCTTAAGCAATAAGGTCTTAAAATGAATTGCTTATTTGTGATATTGCCAATGTTTTCACCTCCTCAAGCATAAAGTCAAGAAGTTACTTTAGGTTTGGGAGAGAGCTAGGGAGCTGGCTGGCTTGATTCAATTACCATGTGTTAATCACTAGTAAGGGACAGTTTATTCTCCATATTCAATGTCGAATATCCAATGTGGAATACTTTTGTGACATCAAAGATAATTGATAGCAAATAAGATGATGTGCAAGACAAATTGAAGCAGATTAAATTGCATGCTCTAGGACCACCACACCACCGATTTCCTATTCTTATCGAGGTCAGTTGAAAGTATTGTCAAAACCGCAAACAGTTGAAATATATATTTTGTACATATTTGTATGTGGAATACTTTTTGATGTCACAAAATATTCAACACTGAATATTCAACTTGAGATATGGACTATAAACTGGCCCTAAGACTGTCAGGTGAGTTTGAAATATTAACGGTTTTGATTTAACATTGTGCTTGGACAGTACTGGAAAATGTTAAGATCTGTCTGGGATACACTGTAGATATTGACTTTCTCCTATTCACCTGTACAGGCTCAAGCTATAAATACACTCTGAGCAATAAAATTAAAGGGCATAACTATATCTACTCTTGGCACCTATGTGCATTTCTGTTAAAGGTGCATGTTCTGATCGTCTTTGGGACTACCCTGATTTACCCAGAAGTAGTATCAATTTTGATATCAGATGAAAGGCCGTATTTTTCTCATTGTCGTCCTGAAATTTGAGCCCTCAAATCTACTTCATTCCCAAGATATAAACAAAACAAAAAAACACTGTTTCAATGGTTAACCATCAATATTAGCACGGTATTGATAAGGGCTTTGCAACATGCATTATTGCTTCTACCATAAAAACTGCAAGTTTTGTTTCCCAAGGCACTTGATGGGGCATATGTGAAGTGCCAAGCTCTCATATCAAGTAGAGAACACAATATCCATAAATCAGAACAAGCACCTTTAACACAATAGAGCACATGATGCAGTGTAGGGAAGGGTATAATGTAATTATGCCATTAAAGGATTTAAGGTGAATAGGAATTAACCAGGCTCTCTATGAAGGGGGAAGAATCCCCAATGTCCTCATGGCTTTTTATTCAACCAATACCTGCAGTGTATCTAAGAAGAAAAGAGGATCCTTTGGATAGCCATTTAACAGTACAAAGTATGTTGATAGAAAACACAATCTTGTGAGTAGATGAGTTACATAGATACAAGAATGAGTTTGAGATAAAACATAAAACATAATGTGGATGTGATGACTACCATATTCACAGCAATATCAAGATGGAAAGATGTCGTCAACCTTGGAGAGGTCCACCTGTTATCAATTCTTTTCGAATGCAAAACAAGCAGCCATAAATTGCCTTCACATCAAGACATTTGAAAGAGACATAAAAGAAGGTCACTATACTTTTTGCAGATACACTCATTACACAATATAGATCAACACACTCAACAGAAGCTGTCACATCAATGGGAAATGATATTAGTTGAGTGTTCAAACTTGGGGATGTCACTTTTCCCATCAAGCACTACAACTATACAGCTACTCAACGTCACACAGTGGTCTCTCATGCAGACAAAGTATGCAGGTTACCCCTTCTTTTGGTTCAGCAGGTGATACAACTGCCAACTCTTGAGCTGGTTGTTTGGGAACCTCAGGAACTGTATCTTGTGCAGACTGTTCTGTAACAAATTGTGCAGGTTGACCAGTGGCTTGTGCTGATGGCTCTGGTGATACTTGTGCTAACAGTTCTGCATCTGCTCCTTGTGCAGATTGTTCTGGAAGTTCAATTTGTGTGGGTTGTTCAGGTGATTCACTACTTTGTGCAGGATGTTCCAAAGCCAATTCTTCAGGTAACTTTTCAGGAGCTGCTTCTTGTGCAAACGGTTGAGAAGCTACTTTTTGTGGCACTTGATGAGGAGATACCTCTTGTGGGGATTGTTCAGGGGTGGTATGCTGTTCAGGTGCTGTTTGTGCAGGTTGGTATTGTGCAGGTTTATCAGAAGTAACTTCTTGGACTAATTGTTCAAGGACCTCTTGTGCAGGTTGGTTAGGGGCAACTTCTTGTAAAGATTGTTCATTAGGCACTTCTTGTGTGGATTGCTCAATTGCTGTTTGTTCTGGTGTAGATTCAGGCACTTTATTTCCTGGTTCTTGAGGTTGTTGTTCCAGTTCTGGAGCAGCTAGCACAGGGGTATCATTTGGGGTTTCAGAAATTGGTTCTTGTGATGGGGGACTGGTTTCTGGGGTCACATCTTGTGAAACTGATGGTGCTGCTACTATATCTTGTGTTGCTGATGGCACTTCTTGTTTTGGTTGTTCTACTCCAACCTGTGCTTCTTCTGGTTTGGTGATGTCCTATTCAAGAAAATTTTAATTAAAGCAGTAAGATTCAGGAAGAAACTTAAAAGAAACAGGTGAAGACTGGACAGAAGTTTTCAAGAGATGTCCACAAATACACAGCTGCAGAAGTGCAAATGAAAAGTAGTACAACTTTATGTGAAACATTACTGTTACAATAAGTTTCTTAAAACTGTAATAACAGGAGGTGTTAGAGGTGATAATGTTGAGTTCAAAGTGCTGAAAAACTAAAACATACAAACAACCGTTCCCAGTTTTCACAACATGATGCTAACTCTATCTAGGTACATGGCATCAAGTGTAGTTGAGGTGCAAAATCTTATATGTTATACATAGTAAACACACATAATATTGCAAAACTGAAATATGCAAGAACCTTGGACTAGTTAGGTTACACAAGGACAAGACTACCACTGGCTAAAGATTAATTTACCACTGCGCTCTTTTGGAGCCTTTTCTTCACTTTCCGATATTTGTTCCACCTCTTTCTCTGGTTCAGGGTGTGACTCTCCCATTTCAGTCGGTGTAACTTCTGTTGGTTCAGAAGTATCTTTCTCATGCTCAGCAGCCTCCACTGCCTCAGGTTCTGAGGCCTGTACTTCCTCAGGTTCAGGGGTCCCCCTTGACTGGCTCAGGGTCCTCAATCTTGACTGGTCATGGTGGGCCTCATCTTTGACTGGCTCAGGGCTCCGTCTTTGACTGGCTCAGGGGCCTCTCTTGACTGGCTCAGGGCTCGTCTTTGACTGCTTCAGGGCCTCCTCTTTGACTTGTTTCGGAGTAGGCCTCTTCTTTAACTGGTCAAGGTTTTCCTCCTTTCTGACTCATAGACCTCTTCTTACTGGATCAGTGGTCCTCTTTTTCAGGCTCTGGGTAATTTCTGGTGCAGCACATTTTTACTGTTTTCTGATTCTTTGTTCTCATCTTCATTATCTAGCTTCTGAGCTCTTTGGCCGAGGTGGAGTCTTCTTTTTCTACGTCTCTATATCATCTTTGTGTTGCTTCTGGGGCACTTGTGCTTGAAGCATACGAAGATGAATCCTCTGATGATCAGGAGCAACTTTCTGTTGGTGTAGTGTCCATTTCGTGCTGGTTTCAGCGCTCATTCTTCTGTTCAAGGGCCCCCTTTGTGCTTGTGCATGTCCATTCTCTTCAGGTGCAACGTACCTCAGCAGGGTTTTCCTCCCCTATATCATTGTAAACAAAGTTTTAGTGGTTATAAATAAATGGTAGCATGCTGTATAGTTCTAGCATGCTCATTAGAGTTGAATTTGATTTATCAAAATTTCGAACACTGTGCACATTATCAATTCACAACACTACGTGCCGACGTTTGCCAACCTCCTTACATGCACTTTTGTCAAGTACGATTATTTGTATCAGACATTTCCATCGAGGTCTTCTTGCAATATCTGCCCTAAAAATCTGAAGTCAGGTTTGCAACCTATTTTGCTCTCCGACATTGGCATTATATTAAGGATCACAGCACCAGATTCCATTACATCAAAAGAGTTGAGAACATGCACCTCTAGGTAAGATTGATCTGGAAGTGAACTGAAAGAATATAAAATGATGACCCTTCAAGCATATATACATCAGAAAAACCTTAAAAAGCAAAATTGCTATAGTCACTTAGTCAAAATGATTGTTTAAAAGACTTTTTTCTAAAAGTCATATATTTACTGATTGACCCCGTTATACAAATTAACCTTATGGAAAACTTATTTGCACGCTTTTTTCCCTCCCCTTTTAACCTTTTTTTTTGGGCTTCTAACCTTCATTTGAAACATTATTTCACTCGATGTACCTCTTCCTTGCTTCCACTTTTCAGTTTTTATCAACCAGAGAGTGCTTTTGTATTACACGATTTTAACGGAGTAACTATTGCAATTTCTTACACTTAGTTCCCATACTGGGATTCTCCTCCAATAGTCCACCCAGAAATAAAGCACAGGGCAGCATCTATGCAATAGTAAATTGCCCACAAATAATGCATACTCCACAGGTGGACCTATTTGAGATATGCTTAATCAGTTAATGAATATTGTAGAATTACTCAAATGGTTATAACTTTCTAGCCAGTTAAAATCTGAACAGTTTGAGCAGTATTATTACACCATGTCATGATGTTTCAGTCAACACTTTGTCTATTTACCTCCCCCTTCACCCAGAAAATGAATACTAAAAATGGTAAAGATTTATTCAGTTCAATGTAGAGTACTGATCTGTGGAAATACATTAAAGAGTACTGAATCTTATAAGAAGAGCAGAGTTATGATTTTCCATTAGTAGTTTTGTGTGCGCACATGTTGTGGATGTTTTAATGCCAACTTTGGTTTCAAGAAAACTATTAGCACTTTGCCTCTTTTGGTCATCACCTATTTTTTCACAAAGAAACTGTTACAAAAATGAACATCAAAAGAATTTAGTAAGCATATGAATCAAAGTTATCCTAAAATAGAGTGGTGGAATTTCAATGTGATTTTATGAACTTTAAAAAGCCTTATACTTCATTATCTGCCCAGGAAAAGCAGGCTCTTGTAGGCCCTAGTTCACATAGCAATTCCATAATTTTTTCCTTCTGCCTGTGCTTTTTTTTTTGAGACACTTATTTGCAGAGTAAATGCCAAGAATTCCTAGTTTTTGTTAAGAGGTTTGTGAGAATCCCACTTCCCAACATTAGTGCAGAAATGGTGAGGCTCAAATAAAAAAAATTAAATCAATTAAAGGGCCATGGTCCGATCGCTAATAACATCATCCCCAAGAACCCCAGATTTTACCAGAGACAGAAGTGGTCACATTTTGGTATTTGAGAAAGCTACTATTTTTTCTACATTTACCCTTTGAAGGCTTAGGGCTAAAGGAGTTTGGTTTGGAAGTTATGAGCAAAACAATATTAACTTTACAGAGTACTATATGAGGGATTAGAAAATCAGTTTTTAGCTCTAGCAACAAAATGGACTGCAATTATCGGCACAGAACTTTGCAGATGAGGTTTTAGGGTCAAGGCCATTTAGTTAAGATGAAAACCTTATATATTTAAATCAGGTCATTCTCCTTTAATCTTTACAAGCTAAAAACACTCTTCTTTGTAAAATCTTAATAAAACCCACTAGAAAGGAGTAAAAACACTGTTTTTAAAAAATTTTCTGTTAAAAAAAAAATCTCAAATGCAAAAGAATAACATATTCTTGCCCAATAAGCTTATTATTAATAAGGAGAACGAATATTTTCTGGCTATGGAAAGTTAGTAGGTTATTTGAAAATGTGATCTCAACGTGAATAAAGTTCTAAGCACTGCAGGATTCAAAATTGTCTCTCATATGAATTATACACATTATTTTAGTTGGATAATACTCTCAACTGGCATGTGGGCATATTAAATTAACATTGGAATCTTTAGCCTGTACAACACAGTACTGCATACATTCAAAAACAATAACATTATGGCATTTTGCTTCTGGGGAGGTCAATATTGGTGGAAATAGGTGTAGGTAGCATTTATTAGTCCAAAATTATTTAATAGATACATTTTGTTCCAGAATTAAAATGAAGGGGGAAAAGTGAGTTGGATAAATTGACAGTGCAAAATAACAAATTATTCACATCAGCTGCATTTTTGGAAGTCTTTTTTTTTTTTTGATGTAATAAAATTTTCAAAAATAAAAGGTACAGGGCTGATCAAATCAAAGAGGAACTGTGCCATAAAACCTGTTTCCAAAAAATGAACTGCATGCAACTTTGATGGGATTTGCATGACAAATTCTTTGCTTTTGATAGCATTAAATAATTAATAATACCATACTTCAAAAGATGTACACTGAATTTAAAGATAACACATTCTGAGCAAGATATAAAAGAAAGTCAATTTTTATTAGATTAGTTTCCTTACCAATCTCAGTTCACTAGTGACCGTTATTGATAAGTAAAACAGAGTACTCATTTGGCATTGATCAGGCTGAAGTATGAGGCCATATGTTAAAATGTGCAAATGTATTATTAGGTTTCTTAATAATCAAAGGAATAGATATGCAGTAAAATAGTATTGATTTTTTAATATTCAAGACTTCCAGAATATCTCTGCTCTCTCACCGAATTATTGCTGAACGTATATAGATGGAGGGCTTTATACCCAAAAGCAATGTGTACAGGCACACTGAATCATATATGGGTTAATAAAGAGGCTAGTGGAAAAAAAAATAACATAATAGGGGGAGCGCGGATGTTATTGTATCTTGGTATGTCCTCGAGAACTAGTAAATTTTTGAAAGGTAGTAAATTTATCTTATTGGATATGCTTGAGGGAAATTCAATAATTTAATATTGCTGGTTTGTGAACAACTTGGGAAATTTGATTTCAATCAAAGTAAACAGGTTCTATTTTCTTATACTTTATTTAGGGAATTTTACTTAATTTATTTAAGTGGAGAAAGAAGTAACTAATTGCCTATACTGTTTTTAACTTAGAAGGTGGATTCCTCTTTAGAGAGAATAAATAATCAATGTAACTGAGATTGTCAATCCCTGAGGTGAGCTAGTACAAATAGTCATCAAGTAATCCAGTAAGTAAGTGCCTTTGTATACATAGATATTACAAGTAACAAGTGAGTCATATAACGCAAATAAATTGTGAATTATATTGTGACCACTATCTCAAGTATACACATGCATTACAAAAGACTGTCATCAGAGGACAAGTGATAGGAATCAACATCAAGAGTGTATAACAACTACAAAGAACTGAAAGGTAACATCTAGTTACCAACAGACTACTTAAGATCAAGTGCATGGTTATAGAGTGATATGGTTTAAACAGTTCACAACAAAGTGTAGTAATAAAATGGTTTATTGTCTTGGTACGGTGTAATTTTTGATTTTGATCTATGCGCAGCAAATTAGTAGTAAATTTTGATCAGTGTCGTATTCTGATGATGTTGATGAATTTGGAATAGTTTTGAAAATTCTCATTCAGTCTATAATATTTCTGTCCTAAGAAAAAGGTCAAGTAGGGTTTTCTGTCAGTGGGTTACTAAAAATATCAGGAAGCTGTGTACTCATAAAAGATCCTGTACAAAAGAGCTAGGCAAAGTAAGTCTGATGATGCGTGGAGAAAATTTAACAGACTCGCAGCAACAAGGTAAAATCTTGCATTAGGAAAAGTCATCGTGATTATTAATGATATTCAAAGCAAGCTGCTGCGAATCCCTAAGAAGTTTCTGGGGCCTAATAAGGCTGCTCGTAAAGATTCTCCACCGATGTCATTATCACAAGGTGGATGGTCAGGAGAGTACTAATAACAAGGATATTGCTGATTGCTTTTAATAGGCAGTGTCTGGAAGATTTGGTGAGTGATTATGAACTACTGATATTGCTTCTCTTCCGGGATTCTTGTTCCTTCTCATGGCGGCGCTCCTCTAGCTTTCTCTCCTTTACTGTTGATGAAGTTTGTTGTTTCGATGACTTGAAATTCTAATAACTCTCCTGGTCCAGATGAAATTCTTCCAGTTTTCTTGAAATCATTAGTGCAGAAACTGGCAACCAGTTTTTATCGCAAAGATGTTCAATGGGTTTATTTCTATGGGTAAACTTCCAAAATATGGAAGTTGGCTAATGTTGTTCCTATCTCTAAAGCTCTGGTAAGCCAAAGATGCTACTTCAAGTTATCGGCCGTTCTTAACGTCAGTTTTGTGAAAATCTTTGAAAAACTTGGTGGCTTCTCGTTTATGGATTATTCTCGAGAGCATTGTAGTCTTGATGACAATCATTTGGGTTCAGACAAAGTAGAAATTGTGGAGCAATGTTTGTCTAAATTCTTTCACACACATATTCGTGAAATTTTGATGGGCGAAATTGCAATCTTGTTGACCACTGTCTTCTTTCTTATTGTAGTTCTGCCTTTGATAAGGTAGATCATAATCTTCTTATTCATAAACTACATGATCGTGGTGTAGGGGTACTATTCTACTTGGATTCAGAATGTTCTTATGGACAGGAAACAAGGTTTATTTCAAGGTGAATTTTCTCGGAGTTGACTTCTGTCCTTCTGGTTTTCCTCAGGATTCAGCTTGGACCATCCTTGCCTTATTTTTGTCAGTGATATTACGTTGAATGGCTTCTTCTCTTTTCCAGTTTGTTGATGACCACACATTGGTGAGAACCTATTAAAAATCCAATGATAAGGTTGATTTGCAAAAGGATCTGACAACCACTCTACGTTTGTCAGTCACAAACAAGCTTCCCTCTTAATGCATCAGTGTGCTGTTTGCACTTTTCTAAGCCAAAGCTTGCAGCAAATCGGATGACTTTTTTTTTTTGGGTAGTGAATGCCTGACAATCATTATGATTTCCCATTGCTTGGTACTCTATTTTCTTCCAATCTTTTCATTTTCCTCTCATTTAGATTTCTTTTGGCCACAAAATCTCATCGTCTGTGGGGTTCCTAATAGGTGCAACAAGAAATAGCCTTTCTCTGCTCTCTGACTCTCTATAAAGCTTTGGTCCTCCCCCTTCTCGACTGTGTAGTCCGTTTGGGCTCCATATTAATGCTGTTACACTAGTAGACTTGAAAGTTTCAGAGGAGGATTACAAGACTTTGTATAGAAACGGGCTCTGGGATCATTAGAGTCACCAAGAGATGTCGATTATCTATTGAGTGTAGATGATTTATTTAAATTTCAGCGTTGCAGGTTTTTTGTTTTCAAGCTGTTAAATTATAGTTGTCCAGGCATCTTCTTTCAGACTTTTTCACAGATTCGTATTGCTCAAGACAGATTTCTACATTGGCGAGCAAGGACTAATTCCTTCTACAATTCTGTCTTGGTCTCCTTTCCTAGACTTTGGGAGAACATTCCACTTCACACTCGCACTGCCAGCTCTCTCCCCAAAATTCAAGTTTCTATGTAAGCAGTATTTTCTAACACGTTAATACCAACATTGCCTGTCTCTTTTACACACTCTCTGGTTTATGTATGTATGTATGTTCCATGGAGAGAATTGCACTGAACGTGTTTGGGCTGTGTAGCCCATTATTTCTTCCTGATTTACTCGTTAGTTTCATTTTGTATTTCCATAAGTAAGGTACTAAATAACAATTATTATGGTTTCTGTGGCACAATCACAACGTAGTTTATCATTTATAAGGAAAAGATACTACAAAAGAAAAAACTCCAGTACTGATCATGTTTTGGTAGGGCTCTCCGATCCATTTTTATATGAAAACCATGAGTTCATAGTTTATAGTTCCAAGTGGGTCTGACCCTCCCAATTACCTTCACATGTTTTATTTGTGCTACCACCCCTTAATCAAGGTACTATTTATACGCCATCATGACCTCAACCCATTATATTTAATCATCTATTTGATTCTGGTACAGTATGTACATGTACACTGAGCAAATATTTGCAACTTTTACCACCAGTGAATGAGAAGCATCGCAATGCTATTTTTTGGTATTTCACAGTTTTTTTTTCCTCGAGGCTTCATTATGTGAAACTGGACCACCACCCCATTTTATTTATTTTGTGCATATCCTGTTTAGTGAGAAATATGATAAAACTCCTCACCCTTTTCTAATTCTCAAACTGATGCCCTTTTAAAAAGGGTTTTTTACTTTTTTTATATTTTTAAGTTGAATTCAATTTTAATTTTGATATTCAAATTTTGGAAAACAAAATACATCGGGCCTCGGCCGCATGTGTCACATGCCAACGCGGTTTTGGAATGTAGGCATCATCTGACCTTTGACATGTGACCTTTGACCTGCATCAACAAATGAGGGTCCAATTTGACACCTGTAATGCAAGTTTGGTTCCAATGAACTTCAACTTTTCAATATGAAGTCAATTTAAAAAACCAATAAAAATTTTTTTTTTTTTGTAGCCTATCTTTGCAACTTGGCCTGGCAGGACCTTGACCTTAGATGTGACCTTTGACCTCATTATAATATTAGGGATCCAAGTTGCATCCAGGACTGAAAATTGTGCCAATTGAACTTCAACTTTTCAATTTAGGTCAAATTTACATTTTCAGCCTATCTTCAATTTTACCTCACATGACCTTTGATCTTGGTATGTGACCTTTGACCTATCAGCAAATGAGGGATTCCATTTTGCATCTATGACTCAAGTTTGGTTTAAATCAATTCAAAGTACTGTGGATATTACAGGCAAATGTAACCATTTTTCACAGGCAAACAACAGACAACAACAAAACAGACATTCCACAACAGCAACAGTGGACAAAGTGATCCCTATGTGTCTTCTCTGCCTAAGGGCAGGCGACACAAAAGGCAGGCGACACAAAAAGTAGAGATTAGGTCTAAAAAAATCACTAGCAGTAAATGTTTTCTTTGCCGATTTTGTATGTTGAAGAAGTATTGCTCCGCTTACAGGAATATGGTATATGAAAGTTGTATTTTTTCCAAAAAAAAAAAAAAAAAAGAAACCTCCTAACTGTGAGTGTAAGTGAGTCAATCTTTCACTTTCATTTAAGATTGTCTAGATGCTTCTTTGCTTGTTCCTATAATGTGTTCTCTTCCTAACACTCCAAACATGACTCATGTTGCTTCTATAGTGCATTACAGTGCATTGCCATCACTCCTAACAACACCAAGTCATGTGCGTCACAAAGCCACACATACTTGTGAGTTACAGTTACCACATTCACAAAGTGTGTTACGTATTACAGGAGATCAACAGAGAGAAACAGCGTGAGCAGAGATGACTACAACATCAAACAATTTCAAGAGTAGTAACAAGAGTTCACCGAGTTGCCAAATGATAGAGTGATATTTAAAGTTAGACAGGCTTAATATAAATCATGTCAAAATTTCCTGCATCACGGAGATGATAATAAATTTATTCTTAGCATCACTGATTAAGTTGATCAACTAACAGTGGGGACAGAACACATGTGATGCATGGGTGTCAAAAAGTGTTGAAGAAAAATATCTTGCTGTTTTGTTTGCTGGCATTGGTCTAATATTGACCAAGAAAAAGTTAGTGATGTACACCTTTTCAATAATTTTACTAATCTGTAGGTCTACAGATTTGAGTTCTGATATTAATTATTTGATGTCTTAAAATAAGTTTAAAATTAAAATTCATATAAAATCAAAATATTTTACTTTTGTTATGTGTTAAGTGTAAGGAAATTATTTTGGCATCAGTTTTAATTGTAATAATCACTGTTGAAAATACAAGTCATTTAGCCATTCACTTTGTTTCCCTTCTTAATCCTCATCTTACCAAGAGGGAGAGGAGTTACCATCCCTCTAGGTTTCTCCTCAAATGGACTTAAGTTTCTTCACAATAGACCATTTCCATGATTGGCCAAAGTTGGCTGTAAAATGAAACGATGGCACATTAAACTTACATGTGGACTAATTGCAAGGTCAGGGGTCAAGTTGATACTGAAAACAAGGATCAATGTTAACTGTTACCAACAAAACAAGTTTCAAGAATTATAATAACTTCTAAGCAAGTGAACTGTTTATAAATACATGGTAAATACTCCTTATGTAAGCTTTTTTTCAAGAGTACAATCAAAACTAATGATTTTGTGGTTAACTTGTTTGCAGTGTTTTTCTTGCGATAAAATTACCAAATTGGACAAGCTTAAAGGTTAGTTGTACAGTCCCATTAGATCCCAATGTGTTCTGATACTATATACATACATGTACCATGTCCATGCTCATATTCTGCATGGTTTGTATTAGCGATTTTACTGTCTCAGAAAAAATGTGATACATGTAAACATATTCCAGCTGCAAGTTTTTTTTTAGCTTTTTTATAAAGCGCCATTCCTACAAGATCATAGCGCTTTTGCCTATTAAGTATAACACTAGCCCTCATTTTCAGTATGAACTTGACCTCTGACCTAGCAATTAGTCCAAATATGTAAGTTTAAAGTGCCATCATTTCATTTCACAGCCAACTTGATCAATTATAGGAATGGTCTATTGTTAGAATATATCCTTTGCAAAAAAATGACAATACCCCATATATTTTATGCTGTAAAAATCTGAGAGTTAGTGTGGTTGTCGCCCAATTTTTTTGTTATTATTGCTCTTATAACAAATAATATTTGTGGTATGGGCTTGAATTCACTGTACCATATTTGACCAAATTAGCACCCCCTGCAGAATGTTACAGGTGACTACTGTGAAATGCTCCTTTTTGAATTGGCCTGTACAACTAAATTTGGTCAAAAGTTAATTGCCATATGGATTAGGATGATGATGATGATTCTGGAAATAAATATACTGCATTTTAATGTAAATGTGAGTAAATTCCCACATTTGACTTTCATTTCATTGTTTTCATATGCGCTCCCTAACAATGACTGACAAGCCCGGGGCACTAATTAGGTCAAATACAGTACATGTTAAAATTGTAATTTTCTTTCATTACTCTAGGTCACAAATCTGGTCAAAATCCAATGTTTTGATGTAAAGTTCGCCTTTTTTGCCTTAATAAAAAGGCGTCCTCCCATCAAAGCATGCTGATAGTATCTATGATCAGTATCACACCTTGAATCTTCAATTTCACTTTTATAATTTTTAATTGGCAACCCTGGCCTGACACCTATTACTCACGTTCACCACCGAGGATGTTGTTGATGGACAACATATCCTCCTTATAAGTTCCAAGATATTCCATCGTTGATTTAGCTACATCCATGAATAACAAAAATTCACAGGGGAATTAAGATGTGAAGATGAGGATGAGAAGGAGTAACAAAGCAGTAAACCATCTTGTCAAGTTTGTACCAGATAGGGGAAATGTGTGGCTGTCTGGAGTTCAACAGGCCATACCATATATGGAGGGACAATGTTTTGGTGTATTCAATTTACTTTCCTAAGGGTATAACATGTGCATGCTTCTCAGCAGCATGTATTAAAGGGACACTTCCTGATTGTGATAGCTATCTTTAACCACAAAAGCTTGACAATCTTTTCCTCATTTAAATCTAATTTTCTGTTTTCACAACTGGTATGAACAATGTGGCAAGTTACATTGAAAGGTGATACATATTGTCAACCTTTGGACCAAATGAACTGCAAGTTAGTTGAAAGCAGCAACATAACCTTTGTACCTCAAGAGATAAAATCTTAACTTTCTGTTTGAAAATGTGATTAAAACATTGCTTTTCTTTTTAGTTGCTGCTTGAGGATCTACAAAATTAATTTGCCTACATCTGAAAAATGGCCAAAATGATTTTAAACTTCTTTCACAAATTAATAATAATGGCAAAATAACTTCCTATCTAAAATTTTAAACCAAGACTTAGTTCCAACTCTTCGGAGGTCAGTGATTTTTCTCATTGACTTATTTCTCTTTTGTGTGGTAGAAATTTATTTGTTCAAGTTTCTTTTCAATTGAAATTGATATCCGAACCCAGAGGGTGTATTGAATCCATCCCACAATTCACCAGTTTTGGGAAATTTCACCTCAATGAGGTCATGTGATGCCACAAAAATCCTATTCTTAACACTTTTACACTCATTTTAGCCCACAAGTGCTAGCCTAGTACTTAAGGAATTTTTATCATGATCATGAAATATTTTGTGGGTACTGACACTGACATGTGTTTAGTACAGTACAGTATAGGCACATTGCATTGCATCATGGGATTGGTTCAAAACACCCTCTGATCCAAACCCTAGTAGGGCAAAGTAGTAAGAACTAAGGAAAATGAAGCACAATTTTAATGCCATCAAATTTGAAAACTAAAACAGCTATGTCAGCCACATTTTCACATCTGCACTGAGTATCCACAGATATATTACCCGATTTATATAGACTAGCCATGGAAAAAACTTTCTGAACATTTTGCCAGCCGCATACCAGTATGTTTCAGAGGATATTCTATTTCTTATTCCCACACTTTAATGAAATGTGACCGCAGTGTCATAACTGGGTATTTTGGTAACATAAAACTTGTCCTATTCAAAACTCATCAATTGGAGAATGTAACAGAACAACAATCAGGTTTCGATGTTCATGTAAACACAACTTATGTGATGGAATCAAAATTCTTTGTTCTCAATTTCTTTCGTTTTGCCAGAACCAAGGATTCCAGAGACCAAAACCAGTCTTTGCTCATGGATGCCTTCAATTCCTCATGGCCACCTTTGGTTCACATTACAGCAGCTTGGAAACCATTCCCATCATGCATAGGACCAATGAACCTGGAGCCACCAACCCATGGAACATCCCATGTAGGAAATGCACACTTAACAAAATAATCTACTATATGTTATATAATTGAACACTAACAAATTTGAATACATATTTTTGTGAGAGGCTCTTAAAGGAGAACACGTATAACGAATAATATTTTACAATATACACTATAAAATAATTATTGACCACATTTCGAGTGGTTTCATAGAAAAACGGAATTATATTAACCATAACAATGAATTAAAACCATCTACTCTGACCATGTGCTATTTAAAAATCGCGCTAGTGCATAATGTGTTATGCGATACGGCCGGCACGTTTGCGTCACACATGCCATAGGAAATACATGTTATGAAAACATCACATGTGAAGGTGTATGACACTACTGTGCCGTCCGTATCGCATAACACAAATACATATCCCATATACACTAGCGCAAATTTCAAATAGCGCATGGCGACACAAAATGTTTTAATTCATTTTTATGGTTAGTAATATTCCGTTTCCCATGAAACCACTCCATATGTGTTCAATAATTGTTTCTAAAGCGTATATTGTATAAGTTATTCTTGGTAAAGGTTCTCCTTTAATAAAAGACATATACGTATAGTTTATATCCTTAGCACTTGACTGCAGATAAAAATTAGATAAACACCCAATTGAATGAAATTGAATACCAACCACTTTACAAAAACTATATTTATTCACTGAGTTGTTGCTTTTGATAGAAAGTTAAACTATGCACTATGAAGTGCTCAGAGCTGCGTTAGTTCACAAGACAAACACCTAGAAATGTCTTGATTTTGCGTATTTCTTTTTCCTAGTTCAATATCAACACCTCAACCCTCCGTGGGAGAAGCGTGGCCTAGCGTTAGGGGTCTTGACCTCTTTCGATTCACCATCAAATCCCGGGTTCGATCCCGGTGGGGTAGTGGCACTTGCTTGGGATTTATTCGGGTACTAATCAATTCTGGATTGGATCTGTATAACCCCTAATTGATTAAATACAGAATACCGCTCTCCCCTCCATGGTCACTTGGAATTGGGCAATGATCCAGAAAGTAATCCCGTCCCTTTCGCAGGAGGGGGACGTTAAGCCGTCGGTCCCCGTGTACAGAGATTCACCACTCATTTACTGTTAATCGCACTCAGTGTTGAATAATAACTAGGGTGTAAACCCCTGACTGTTTTTCCATCCGCCCCAGCCTCAAATAGCGGGCCCAGTTAGGAGCGTCCGTATCATGGCTACACGCGGCCCCCCGATCAGCACACTAGCTGAATAATCTGACCCCACACAACCATTTACCAAATGACTTGTGGACACAAGCAACAAAAAAAATCAAACCTCAACTGACTTCAAAAAGACAACCGAACTCAAACTACTTTTCCCTTGTCCTTTTCCTTTCTTTTCTTTCTGCTGGCCAAAACAATGCCTGTACCTCATCAAACGTCCACAGTTTGTTTGTTTGTTACATAAGCACACAAATGTGTATTTTATTGCATTATAAGGAAAACAATAAGTCACACATTGGAATCTGTGATCCCAATCGCAATGTTATATCAAATCCATTTTCGTCTTTCTCTACGTGAACTATCCCCATGACGCTGGTACTAGGAAAAAACATTGGAATGATAAATCCCACCTGTAAAAACATCTACATTGATTTAATAAGCTTTAAAAACACTCATACCGTATTGTTCCTATAAACGCCCCGGGGGTGGTGCATTTTCAAAGGTAGGGCGTTTTATTACGTCAACGATGGAAAGTCAAAATCCACAAAAATCCCCTACACAAGCAGGCTTATTTTCGCTGATAACCATAATACAACGAACTCGCATGGGGACGCTGTTTTCGCACCTCCCGAGTCAAAGTTCCATACTAATTAAACATTACAACTCGCACAACAGCGATTATGAGTACGGATTACGACATCCCGGCTATTAAATCATGTGCTTTAGGTAAGCTTACACATACATATTTCTGAATTGTTTTAATAATATCCAAAATCGTAGGGGCGTTTTATTAGAGGCAGGGGCGTTTTATTGGAACAACACGTATTTTTATATTTTACTCAATGCGGCCTTTATTTCTTGACTAGAAAAGGATCAGAGCCATTAACTAGTAACATTAACATTAGTATAATCACCTTAGGTGGTGCAGACTCCTCTGTAGGCTCCACAGGCTAAGTATCCTGTGTTGTGGCATCATCTCTTTGGTTCTTCTGAGTCAGCTGGCTTAGTCTCCTCTTCACTCTTCTGTTTCTTCTGGTTTAGGCTCCACTTTCTCTTCTGTAGGGTGGTGTGGCTCCTCAGATTTTGATTCCTAGACTGCCGGTGCTGGTGTTTCATATGGTCAGGTTAGACTCTTCTGAAGGCTTATCTGTTGCTGGTGCCTCTTCAGGCTTAGACTACATCTGAAGGTTGCTCTGCTGGTTTCTCTTCAGGTTTAGCCTCCTCCGCAGGCTTGTCTGCGGGCCTCATCCTTTTCTTTAATTTCGGATGACGATTCATCTTTTCTGCAGGAGGTGGTTCTTCCGACTTCAAGTCAGCTTCCAGGTGGTTTTTTTGCTCAGCATTCTGAAAGAATAAAAAATTGTATTGAATTAAATAGGGTTCAACAAATCATTTAAGGTGGCTGTGAAGTCAGGATTCAAAGGAAATGTTTTTGCCGTTATTCTTAATGTTGTTCAAACATATATAAAAGTATACATATTTGAGAAGGGAAAATGACTCAAAGAATCCAAATATGATAATATTTTTTCACCCAAAATACTTATTTTTGAGAAAATCATAAAAAATGGATGATTTTCACTCATTTTTTTTGGTGTCCCTATAAAAAAATATAGAAAATTTATAAAAATGGGCACTTGATCTTTTTGTATATTCCAGAGTCATTAGTTCTAGGCGTCGGTATTTCCCCTTTTTTCAAATTCTGCCCTATTTATCAAATGATTTGCCAAAAAGCCAAAACCGCGTGTTTCAATTTGGAAACCAACGCAAGATGTTCAAAGGTGACACAATCACGATTTTCAACCAAAAAGGGAAAAAAAACTAAAAAATTACCAACCCTAGATTTTGATTGCTTCTATACGATGCATTTCATTTCTTACCTGTTGCTGATTGGATTTGTCGAGTAATCTGGGCAACCGAAAATCACGAATTATGGCCGAAAGTGAACACAGAGAAAATGCCATTTTGTCAAAATTGTCCCAGTCGCTACAAAATCTAGCCTTATTCCAAAACCCAAGCGTTTCATCTTTTATTTGCACATGCTTCTCGCCACCAGGTAAATTGACTTCATCTGGATACTGATGATCAAAATTAAACAAAATTTATGAGGCTTAAATAGTGTTGAAATTTTTAAGCCCATACTGTTTGCAAAAGCAACTCACGTGGCAACCATTTTACAATTGCATACAAGTTACCATGAGTGTGCGTCATATCGAATGATGCATCAAGGCGTTTCTGATGCGATCATTACATCGCTCCGACGAATAGCACAGGCGCGTATTGCGTAATACGCGAAATTACCCGCCATTTGCAGTTCAGCCCATGTGATTGTTCTTGGTCAAAATGCGTCGTTAAACATAGTAAAAGAAAAATGAACAAAATATGAGGAAAAAAATAAATATATATAGATTCTGTTAAAATATATGGAAAGAAAAACATGGGAATGACCCGTTTTTAAAAAATGAAAAAAAACTAAAAAAAACTGGCCATTGACTAAGTTCCTGACTTCCAGCCACCTGGAATGCATAAAATGTTAAGATTGCTATTAGGCCATTGTGTTGATAACCACTGAAAAGGCAGTGACCTGACCAACACTAATCCTCTCACTTTTTATCAAAATTGCAATTTTGGAATTACAGAATGAGATCAGTACTGGAATGATTTAGGGAATGAGTCCATCCTAACCAAATGGACTCTTTTGGTTATAAGATGTCTGAGGCTTACGGTCGGTACATAGAATACACATTAGGGAGGCAAAAATTAATAATACATACAGTAAAAATAAATTTCTTGAAATGGCTTATAATGTGAATTCTAAAACAGTTGTGAAAATGTAAGCAATTTCATTGGCTAACGCCCGGGTTCAATTCGATAATTGAACCCAGGTAGTGTGTGTCTGCGTATTGATGTTATTTGGAGGTTGGTGCGCTCCCGTCATTCTGCGTTTTGCTACAGGATATGCCAACTCATTTAATAGTACCCTTATAAAATTCCTGACAAAAACAAAATGCCAAAAGCCTAAGTTATAAAGGATTGTAATAGATGTTTATTTTGTATTGAAGCATTACAAATTTGGCATACTTGAATTACACCTTTCACACCTACTCTGTATCATGTGCTTTATTCTGTTAAATGATACAAACTGGGATCAAAGGGTATAATGTAATTATGCCACCAAGTCTATAGCTGTTGTTTTTTTTGGGGGGGGGAGGGGGAATAATCAAACTGTCATATTTTCCAACAATTGCAATTTTCAGTTGCATTTAATTTATTTACACTCCTAGGCTTGTAAATTATTTTAGTTAAATAGTTGTGATTTTTTTCATGTTTAATAATTATAGATAATTTCACAAGCCACTCTTGTGCACACACATTCATTTTTTTTGGAAATTATTTGCTATTTTTTAAGCATCTATATCAAGTATTATGTAACCTTTATAACAGCAATACATTTTTTTTTGCATTTCTTTACATTTTTGTGATGTCGAATTTCAAAATTTGCAAAAATAAACTACAGCAAAATTAACAGCCTATAAAGCTGTCCATGCATATAAAGTGCTTTTTAATATAAACCATTCTCTAATTTTAGACAAATATAGCTAACTTTTCATTTAATTGATTTTGTTGAAATGCAATGGCTTCCTCTAATTAAGGAAGAGATCCATCAATAAGGCATTTAACTGTAACACAGCATTCAAATAAAAAGCGGCAAAGCCATCAAAGCCTTTAACGATAATTGCCCGTGGTTTTGCATTACTCTGCATTAGGCAAAACCCAAACTACCACGCCATTAACCTGGAATCAACTCAATAGTTAATTGACAATTTTGAAATTGAACCTATATTGACTTGACTGTGTCTGCATGTCATATGGTAACCCAGATTGTTTGGTACACATTGATTCAGACACTTAAAGAGACATGAGATTTCCAGGAAGAAGCGCCCCCAATTTTTTCTCGAACAACGGTTTTTTACATATTTGGAATGCTTACCAATGTATAAGATCACACCTGAAGTGAATAAGCCGAATAAGCCATCTTTATGTAATAAGATGATGATTTAGTAGTTTCTGTCATGCACGACAGAAAGTCAAAGCATGGTTTTCTATGGGAACGATTACGTTAGCAGGCAAGTTCAAAACAAGGTTTGCGGTTTTCTTTTGCACCTGTTTGTCCAATTAAACCTTCGAAACGTTCTCGGTAGGTGCTCTACAACCGATCCAGTGAAATTTGAGAGAAATTCGTATTCAAAAAAAATCTCCTCCTGTCACTTTAATGTAAAGCAATTTCTAATCTACAGGACTAGTATTTGGTTAAATTATTATTTAAATGGCAACACATTTGACAACCTCATCCCCTGCTTTACTCCATCAAAATTTCAATTTTGGTATCAGAGGAAAGTTCCTATTTTTCTCATTACCATTGAAATTTAAAGCAATAATAGCATATTTTTGAAGAGTGCCCTAATTCTCAAAATTTGAGATTTCTGCAGAGATGTGTTGGTAATTGTCTAGTAAACTCTACCTGCGAAAGGTAATACTCAAAAGTATTTGTCATAAAAGATGCGATTTTGTAATTAGAAGACTGTAATTTAACAGCGGAACTGGAAAGGCCTAATTTCTGTCCATTATAAAATGCTGTCACCTCACAAAAATGACCTCTAACTTGACTTGCCTGAACCAATGGAACAACAAATGGAAGAGTGTGTAGACATGTACATGTTGCTATTTCCAGGCTATTTTGTATTGGAAGGCCATTTCCAGCAGCCATTTAATTATTATATCTGATATTAATAATTCTAATTACAAAATTCCCTCCTTTGCAACACATACATATTTTTTAGCTTTACCATTCACAGGTATAATTTACTAGCCAATTACCAATGCAACTGTGCAAAAATGTCAAAATGTTAGGAAAATTGGAGGCGCTCTTTAAAAAAATGTGCTATTATTGCTTTAAGGCCCAGGTAATGTTTCCTTTTGGTGATAAACAAAAGATGCCTCCAGTAATGGTCAACTATATTAATTAACACACACTGCCCTATGGGCTAATTTAGTACAAATTTTATCCCCCCCAAAAAAAAAAAAAAAAAAAAAACCCCCCCCCCCCCCCAGCTTAAAAAAAGCCATGTGGGAAATTGCGACAGCATATTCCTTCTGTGTGTGTGCGTCACCAAAAACATATGATTGCAAATTTTGAGTTAATTAGTCTAGCAATCACAGCAAATATGCAAATGAGCTCATTAATATGCACAAATGACACAGTGCACAGGTATTACTTGCACGCTCCACTACCCACATACCAAATTTCATGAAATTTGGACATTGAGATCACCAAAATGGAACACACACACAGACTGACACACAGACAGACACACAGAGAAGGAATCTGCTGTCGCAAATATTCCCCATGGATGTCTTTTTAAGCCAAGGGGATAGAAATAGTAAGAATGGGCTTCATCACCTCATGTAACCTGTGTCTTTAAACATCACCATCTTATTCTTCTCCTGTTTCACTCCCCACCTGAGAGCTGGCCTAATTTTCCAAGCAGGGAGGCATTATCCTTAATAAATTCAATTACTTCCAAATGTAAATTTTATCTTGACAGTGGCAGTGACCAAAAGACTGACCGTGGATTTTATGTGCATCTTGATGTACTACTAAGTGATCAAAACAGTTAGATGTTGTATTAAATGTGCAACGAGAGATTTCACATATCAGGTGTCCCTAAAAAATTTGAAAGTACCGATTTTTGCCCTGATGTAAAGCATTCCATCAAAAATATCCCCATCTGAAAGGCTTATGCTGAGAAATGTTTCTTTGGTACAAAAATTGTGAAATTTCTAATTTCGTATAGAAGCAAATACAAAATTCAGCCTATGTTTTATATTGAAATCAAAATCACCTTTTTTTCTCTCTTTTAAGACATTTCTGTAGCAAAATACAAAGTAAGAAATCTATTGAGTGTCTACTCTATATGAAATTACTATTATGACACAATATTTGGGTGCCTCAAAATCTCTTGTTGCAGCTTTAAATTACAATGATGACAGAAAATTAAATAATTATTACACCCATTTCAATCTCCAACATAACAATAAAAACTGATTGCTGTTATGTTACAATTCAAATATTCACATAAAAATTAAGTGTTATGCTAATTTGGTTTTAAAACTCTACTAAAACAGGCTGCACACCTATAACTACATACATGTATATATAGGAGAGTGTGGCTAATGCTGGTTTCATACTAGCTTGTCGTGCTGTCGCAGTGTCGCACGACAAGTAATTTGTGCAACAGCGCAAGCGTAGTTAACACGTGACCATAAAACTTGCCATGTCGCCGCGACAGGCTGCGACCATGCTGCGACAAGCTGCGACAAGCCGATAAATCGATTAAAAAAAAAAAAAAAAAAAAAACCACCCGATGCCGTAAAAAACTGACCAATGAAAATGCACGAAGTATTTACATATTTGTTAAACTCCTCCGCAGCGATGGGACATCGATAAAAATGATTCATTTTGGGATTTGGGTGAGACTATTTGGAGCCAACATCCTGCTTCCCGTTGGTGCCATGATGTTGAGCCGTCTGCCGCAAAAACCACGAAAAAAGTATGAAATACTCGCGACACTGTCGCAGCGACACGCGACAGCACTTTTTGTCGCGGCAACAAAAAACAGCAAGTAGCGCGACAACACGACATCTTGTGGTTTTGCGACACTGCGACAGCACGACAAAAAGTATGAAGCCAGCATAACTGATTGGGATATTTGCTTTTAGTGCTTAAAGAGACATGAGGACATTTCCAGAGAGAAGCAGCCTGTACTTTTTTAACCCAGGTTTTTTTGCATATTTGGAATATTAGATCACACCTGAAGTGAATAAGCCAAATACACCATCTTTATGTAATAAGATTAAGATGATGATTTAGTAATTTCTGTCATGCACAACAGAAATTCAAAGCATGGTTTCCTATAGGGACGATTTGGATAGCAGGCATGTTCAAAACAAGGTTTGCGGGCCTGCGGTTTTCTTTCGTGCTTGTTTGTCCAATAAACCATTCTCTGGTCCGAGTTAGATTCAGACCAGCAGCTTTCAGCACCAAAGTCCAACACGCTAGAACCACTCAGCTATGTTGCCCTTTTTAGTGAAGAACTAAAATAAATTGTGACCAAATTACACCTCAAAGTTGTGTTTTATTTTGTTCTGTTCCACAACTCACAAAATTCACACATGAACAACATATTGCTTGAGTAGTCTTTGAGTAGTCTATTTGTCATTTGATGGTATATGATGCAATTCAAAGTATATGGTGTAATTTGGAACTTGCATTTTGTTCAAATATGCCCTCAAAAATTTCACATTGTCATTGCATGTGTTATAAAAAGTTTATCTATGAGGGCAGATCTAGTACATGACAGAAATGATTTGATAATATAAACAAATGACTGATAATATTCGGTTA
Source organism: Ophioderma brevispina (assembly GCA_023653785.1). Taxonomy (NCBI): domain Eukaryota; kingdom Metazoa; phylum Echinodermata; class Ophiuroidea; order Amphilepidida; family Ophiodermatidae; genus Ophioderma; species Ophioderma brevispina. Next base: position 136,240 of record JAMKCH010003805.1, read on the forward strand.
CCCACGGTTATTATGTGACGAAGCAGCCATGCATGAAGTAACTTATTAGTTTCAATTTTGAATAGTGTGGCTGATATGTAGCACCGAATCATAGGTTAACATAAGAGAAGATACCAGTAGCTTCCCACAATGCATTGCTTCCATTGGAAGTTTTTGTACAGGTTGCCATGTGGATCGTTAGAGATGAAACGCTCTTAAAATGCAAGTTTGTGATCAGTACTGTCAATTTAGCCATGTTTCATCACTAACGACCCACATCAGTACCTGTACAAAAACCTCCATTGGAAGCAATGCATTGTGGGAAGCTATTGAAATCTTCTCTTGGTTAACATACATGCAATAATATATCACTTGGTTTGATTTTATTTAAAGAGACACTGGCACATTTGAAAAATAGTGCGCCCTCAACATTTTTCAAAATCAATATTTTTGCATGGTTGTATATACAAAAGCCCTCACCCGAAATGATTAAGACCAAATCAGCTTCCTTATGGGTAAACAGAACAATTTTATAATTTAACATCGCCGGCGATGTTAAATTCAGCAGACGACGAAAATGGCTTTTAACACAAGAACACGCACTTCGTATGCATGTTTCTCACGCTATGCACACTGTTTGACCAGTCTATAACCTTTGTGGCTTTAATATCAGTGAGTACGAGTCAAAAATATTGATGTAATATACACATTTGTTGATTAAAGTTATGGAAAACTTAAAAGTTGGCCTACAAATTACCTGGATGTCTTTATCCTCATATCAATGTCCCTATCTGTTTTGGGTATGTTATTTTTATGTGTAAACTATATCTCTGTTCTTCCAATGGCCTAGACTATCATTTGAGAGCAAATTGAAGAAATTTCATATTTTGTGAAAATGTGCTAGTGTCGCTTTAACCAAGAATACATTATAAGATTTAACTGGTAGAGTCAGTCCTGCCCAAACTAATATATCACATCATTCACATGTCAATAAAATTACAACATGTGTAACCCAATCTCAAGAAACAATTTTCCTATAAATGCAGAAAGTTCAACTATTATTTAATTTGGATTTCTTTACTTATTTTTTTTCCTCAAATGGTACAAAATTGGCCTGGAGTTTTGTGAAAAATTAAAAAATTTTCAACAAAACTTTCAAATTCCTAAAACATGAGGACTAGTGAAGGCATGTTTAAAATTTTAAAACTAATGTATTCATTGTCAAAATAATATTAAAATTAGCCAAACTGTGAGAACATACAGACAGTTGCAGTTGTTAAAATTGAAACATATAAAATCAAAATAATGAAAGGTTGGTGGAAAAGAAATGTATGTGGGATGCATGCAATTCAGAAGAGGAAATAACTAATCAATGTATCATATCAAGGGGATTACAAACATGAAGAAGAATTAACTAGGAAATCTTTCTTACAGGGGGCAATGCCATCCTTTTCCATTAAAACCATCACTCATTAACTGTTTACCTGGATTTGGAATCATTAGAAATCTTGTATTTGTTCTCATCTATTGCAAAATATTTGGCTGATTTCTCTAATTATGATGCTACAAGTTAAAAATGGGTTGTTAAGATTACTGTTAATTATGGTACAGTGTCTAGAGATATTGCCAAAAAGGCACTTACTAGCTATCTTAAAAAGGGGTTTTTAAATGAAATTTTGGAATTAAGTGTATTGGCGATGGACTTTTCTATAATTTTTTTTTTATTTATTAAAAATCAGGACCAATTTAAACTTGCAATTGGGTGGAGCACCTTTAATAACAAATTAAAAAGGATTACCAATCATAAAATAAAGACTTACCCATTATAGGCCGCCATATCCCTCTGAAGTTTATACTTACTGGTATCAATTACTTTTTTTTGATTAATAGTAACCTTTTGAAGTTCATATCCATCAGTTTGAAATATTACTAAACAAGTTTCTCCTTATCCTCCAAGTTTTCATAAAATGTTCAAAAAACTAAATCTACGTAACATAACAAGAGAACACTGAAATAGGTTTGTTGGTATTTATTCAAAAATCTAACTTTCCCCAAACAATGCCTCCAACAGATTCAAAATGTTGTTTAATTATACACAAAGATTATACCCGAATTAAACGACACATGCTTATGGCTACATGGGAATTCATACAGCTGCCAGGAAAACCTCGGTGATTAGACACAACGACATGGGCCAGTATCCAAGAAAAAAAAAAGGAGTATTGCGGACACGGCTTATGTATTCTTGCTTGAATTAAATAATCTCTCAACTCTATTTACCTGGCTCAGCGCCGGGGATTACAATCATGACATGATTATAGGAAAGATGATTATCTTTGATGATTTTTGCAAGGCTGAATCCATCAAGACTTTGACCTCATCTTGAACTTCAGTTATCTTTGGTCATCATAATGTGCATTAGCCACCCACTTTCAATATCATTAACAATTATTGTAACCCCAATTTTTGAAACTGTATCTATGTGTGCTGACAACTTAGAGGTGCACATGCAGGGACAAGGTTGGTTAACATATTTCTAAAACTTTTAATGTGAATTAATCTTCAAAGGCCCCCTTGACAGCCTCCATAACCAACTTGCCACAGTTCACATGGAATGAAGACTATATTGTAGATGTTGATGATATTAATTACATTGATGAAACCCAAAACGGATTGTGATGTTGATGAGATCGAGATTGAGATTGTTGATGGCAATGATGATGACATTAGTGATGATGTTGATGTTGTTTTGGAAATGTTTTTGATTTGGAGATGTTAATTTGGAGATTATATTGTTGTTAATTTGGAGATGATGCTGATAAATTGGAGATGATCATGATGTTGTTAACGTGGAGATGATGATGTAGTTAACTTGGAGATGATGATGATGTTAACTTGGAGCTGATGATGTTGGTAATTTGGAGATGTTAAAATTTGGAGGCGTTAACATTTGGTAATTCGAAGATGTCGTTAATTTGGAGATGATGTGGAGATGAAGTTGCTGTTAAATTGAAGATGATGATGATGTTGTTAATTTGGAGATGCTGTTTAATTTGGAACTGGACAGGCATGACAATGATATGTTGGTGATGACTTTTTTTGGATGAAATTTTTAAATGGTAGTTTTCAAATAAGTTTTCATTATGATGATGAATGATCAATGTTTTAATCAGGTTGAATTCCTAAATCCTGAGAATTTGAGCTGTCTGACTCCTGCCTTTCTCCTCTCTATCTCTGTCTGAAATAAACCATATCACACCAGTTGCCTACACTATGTTATGTACATATCATAGGGACATTTCAATAAAACATTTGTCCACAGCACATGCCAAAATCAGATCCCGGGGAAATTGTTAAATATAGGTCAATACTCACATCAGTTTTATGTGACCTGTCTAATCAGGGTTAAAACTTCTAACAAAATACAGTTGGTAAACTTATGAAAGAAATTTTGCAAAATATAAGTGAGTACGACAAATTCTGACATAACTCATTGCAGTTTAAAATTGTGATGTGGTTAATTTTAAGAATAAGCTTGAGTAACAAGCTTGAGTTGTGACAATCTTATTTTAGAGGGAAATGGCCCTACATTTACACATTTAGAGAACAGAAAGATGAAGGTCCATACACTCAGTTGATATCACGTCCAGGTTCTAAAAGACACAGCATCCTCCATGCACTCCGGTGATATCACAATCAGGTTCTTAAAGACAGCATCCTCCTTAGTCTTTGTTTGTCAAATACGCCTAGTAAGTAGCATAACAAACAACAAACCCTAAAAATTGATATTAAATCTTACATTGTAAGAAAACCTAGGAAAGGTATTGCACATTATCTTATTTATAACACCTATTAATAACCTTAATAATAACAACATCTATTCCAAACATGCCGAATAACACTAAAGATAGCATTTCCATGTAACATGATACACCATGGGGTGGTACACCTCAAATTACAATCTTGGAGCAAATTAACAAATTTACCTTTGTCATAAATTAGGCCAAAACAATGAACACACTTACATTTTGTCTAACCTTCTGTTGCTCAGTAGCAAGTTGGAGATTGGCTTCAATAGCCTCCACCCTTCTGTTCAAGGCTGCCACAGCCGCCCATATAGCATTCAAAGTGTCTTGTACACGTACATCCATTGTGAACACCACCAAAGATGCGGTCAAATTTGTTATACCGCCTTCCAAGATTACTCAAAATTTGTCTTTGCAGACTTTTTATCCTATATCATCTACACAGTACAGTGAGGATGATAATCAAGGAGAGATGCTCAGTGTCGCAATAAATATGGGCTTGGTCTGGTAGTGAATTGACTCCCTGCACAGACACAACTTGCTCAGTGTGTATGGGCCAGTATGGGCACTTACTAGCTATGACTGCGCAAGAGACTAGGATAGTTCCCTGCTATGAGTTTAAGTCATGTGACTTCTACCCCCTGAAGTTAGAGTCTGCAATTTATTTCTCACCTATAGTCTTCTTTCAACTATCTTGTCAAGTTCAAAGATACAGAAAACATAATGATGCATACCACCATGTGATGGGCAGTTTTATTTAATGCATGTTCTTATTCCTTTTCCCCACTTTTTTTCAATTTTCATAATAGTTATTTTTTAAAGAAAAGAGAAAGAGGAAATGCATTTAAAGAATAAAATTTCCATAAAGGTGATTTAAAACCAACTTTTAGTACTGTGTTTCACAAATGAATTACCAAGGCCTTGATGAACCAAAGACTTATGACTAACCAAAGGCTTTGATTTGCTTCCTCCAAAATGTGATATTTGGATGTAAAAATTCTGATTACCTTGGTTCTTTAATGCTACAGTCACACGGTCAAATACGTATGCTGCGGATTTTTTATATTTTTTATCCGCAGAAAATCACTTAAAAACTGCGCAGAAAAGTTAAATTAGCCATGAAATACGGATAATTGCGGATGAATTACGGATAAGTACGGACATTTACGCCTAAATGAGAAACAAATGCGGCCGGTGACGTCTAATTTTTACGGATGCTGCGGATTGTTACGGATGACTTTCGTATGACTTACGGAGACTTGCAGAGACTTCAAGGACGCGGATACGGGACTTAAGGAGGAGATACGGAGACTTCCGGGAGGATCGGAGACTTACGGAAAGATGTGGTTTACTTTCGCGTCCGCATCCTCTGATTTTCATCAGCAGAGGACGCGATGCCATATCAGTCGCATTTTGGATGCCAAGAGGACAAGTTCTAACTCATCCGTAAGGGACCGTAAATGCATTCATAGGTGTCCGCATCTCTCCTTCAAAATGGATCCGTAGGTGTTGACTGCGGAAGAAATACAGATAGTTTACGGAAAGTTACGTATATTACGGATAATTACGGGTGCATTGCGGATATTTTACGGATTTTTTATCCGCGGGAAATTTAAAAAATATTTTGAGATTTTCAAAATAGTTCTGCGGATCCTGGCGGATGCTGCGGATTCTGCGGATTAATTACGGATCCATTACGGATAGATACGGATTCTGCGGATTTTTTACGGACAAAAATCCGCAGCATCCGCAAGATCCGTATATGACCGTGTGACTGTAGCATAACAAGCCCTATCTAAATTGCCTTGGAAATACTTGCCCTCTCAAGGGTGAAAAATTCACAGCCTAAATTACTCTATACACTTTACATTTGTTTGATTATCAAATACATAATTTTAGGTATGTTTAATGTTTTGTAATCTGGAAAAACAAATTAGAACAAAATATTTTGCACTTAGTTTTTTGAAACACCAATGAAAATATTTCTTATCAGCCAAATCTAGATGTTTGTTCAAAATTTATATTTAGAGGTTAATGTCAGATGTTTTTAATTTGCCATGCATTGATAAAAATCAATGCTTGCATGCTCAGTTTGACAATGAATAATAGCACTAGCCCTGCTGGTGTGTATAACATTATGAGTCGGTCAAATCGACACGAGAGCATTAAGGTTTGACAGTGCATGATAAACTAAACACACAACATCAGTGTTGCCAAACCCGCAATTTGGTAGCCCAAAATTGGGCGACTCCAGAAGGCTTACTGCGACGCCACATTTTTTAACCACAATTTCTTGGTCAAATGTTTAATATGGGTTTCTATGGGACTTCCGGTGTTGCTCGTGACTTTTCAGTGATTTGGGCGACTTTCCGACCCCATTTACCACAATTTGGGCAAATTATTTTTGGCAACCCTGCACCGCATATGCTTAACTATTTACACATGTATTGACAGAATTGATGAAGTTACCAACCAATCAAATGTCATATCCCTCACTAAATACATATGAATTTGATGTAAGAGTATAACAGTCTAACCATCAATATTTTAATTTGTCCTCAGGTGTTTGCTGCCTATCAACCTTCTCTACACCTATACCTACAAGGCATCACCTGCACTTAAATGAATCCAAGAAAATAAATGAAGCAGCTGAGCTGAGTTAATGAGTCTGTGGTGATTTTCTGTAATTTAATGTAGTGATGCTTTCAAGCAAATCAAGTCTTTTTTCAAGTGTCATTTCTGGATGTCATTTTGCTCTATATCTCAATTGGACTTAAGGTTCAAGAAATGTGGTCATTTTAGTGTCATTCAGAACAATGGAATTAAAAAAAGCAACCATTAAAATTGGTGATATCTTAAAATCAGTATTTGTGACAAACTGCTCATTTACCTTGATCACATCAACTGATCAATTATGATAGATTATTAGGTCTACTTTGTACATTCTAATGATCAGAGATACCTGGGGAGAAACCACTCAGCCTGAAAACAGCAACTTTTGTATACATTATTTTGTACATGCAAGAAATGGACAAAAACTTAAATCAGACCAAAGCCGGAAAAGTAGCATTTCTGCATGATTTCTGCATGATATTCGCAGCCTAATACACCCCGACCACCAACCCACCCACTTAAGCCACAATAAACCAGTGTATAAACCTTTTCAAGAGGATTTTTACAAAATACACAGATCATGCATGACCACCTTCCACATCAAACACCAGTAAGTGTAATTTACATTCTACCTTCTACATTCTGGGACCTTCTGTTTTGGAGTAGGTATGTGGCGAGTTCACTTGACTCTGAATTGGTCCAGGCCAGTCATGTCTAAAATCATGTTTGTATCATGAGTGATGACTCACCACATACCTACTCCAAAACAGAAGGTCCCAGAATGTAGAAGGTAAATTACACTTACCGCATCAAACACAGTCATCAATCAAGTTTTGCCGATTTCATTGCATATTTGAACACCCAGTGGACTTCGCATTTAATGCACTACATCAGTTGAAAGTTGTACAAACTTGCTCTGGTATGAATGAAGGTTGAAGGGTGGAGGTGCAGGAGAAGAGCTTTCTTCTTGACTTCAAAAATCAAGTGCACAGATGGACACCATTATTACAGTTATACCCCATCTCTAAACCCAAAATTGCTAGAATAGCACACAAAAGAGTGGCCACATAACTGCATAATAAAGAGACCCCCTGTTTGAGATTGGGGTATTCTCCTACCCTTTGGGGTCACAAAATTAATTGATGTTGTTTTGCATATTTGTTTTCTCCTCTTTCTGTGTCTGTGAGTGCATGGAAGTGTTGTCTGCTTTTACTGAATTAACTCACAAATGTCAGACTTAATATGAAATCATCAGGGACCAAACCATTACTGTTTCACAATGCATACTTTCACACATCATCATACTCATAAGCCTACCTCATATACACTGCATGTCTCCCTAAGCCAACCTCAATTAATGTAAGTCATACTCTTGTCTGGAATAACCAAAGTTGCCAAATTTGGGCACATCCCTGCAGAGGGCTGTGTCACATAATGTCTCAGGTGAAAATAACTAGAACACTATGTGGGAATGGAAACAAACCACATAAATTTAATTCATATTCATATAAAGCTAGTGATTATATACTCAAGGATTTCTTTTCTGATAGGCTTCCTTGTGTCCCAAGATGGGTTTCTAACCGATGATGAATATTATGTAAACTATGCCGATTGCACATGTAGCAAATAATAGCAAGCATGCAGTCACATGCTATGAAATCTCAGCAGAACACTGACATCATTTCTAATAACATTTCCTATAAATGATTTATACAGGGTGCCACCCCCAAAACGGTTCACTTTAAAAAAACCCAATATATTACCGGTATATTTGGTTTTCTCCGGAATTAAAGAGTAAAGACACTCTCAGTGATTCACTCAAAAAGATTCAAAATATTTGTAATTTGCAGGAATTGCTTAAAGTGAAGGATAAGTATGCATAATTCTCATAAGTGGTTTTTTGCAACTGAAAAAATTAACAGAAAAGGAATATGAATATGATATGCGATTTATCAATCACTATCATATTCTTTTAGGGCATTTACTAAAAATGCTTTAAGCATTTGATTTAATTAGGGCTTGGCTGTATTTCAAATTAAGTTTCCAAACATGTGTTTGTTTTTCCTGACAACACTGGAGCCCAGGATATCTACATTGGTCTGTTTCCAAAAACTACAATGTATTCCCTGACAGCCAACAATTAGAAAAACATGTCGGGATCTAAAACTGATATAGAAGAAAGTTGTTTGTATCTTGTCTATGGAATGATGATTTTAATAACCATAAAACAGCTTCATTTCATGACAAAATTATTTTAGTGAATTTTAATTAATCTACCATAGAACATCTTTAATTATCTAGTTTATGTATGGCATTTAGGTATCACAAATATGAAAAAGATGGATCAAATCTGCAAAATGAATATGCTCTTGCTTGGGTGACAGTGTAAAATTAAAACAACATAAAAAATATGGGGTCTTATGGTGAAATTTAAAACAAGACCGAGAATGTCTCGGAAGCTGCGAATGAACCAATAGCATGTGAGGTTGTGGGAGTTCAAAATTAATATTGGTTGACCAAAATGGGGCACATTTTCACAGATTTTGCTTATAACATCCAAGCAAAACATCATTTAGCCGTAAGATTTATTAGGGTAAATGATTAAATCCCTTTCGTAAAATTACTACAATACACCAAAATTGTACACAAGGAAAGAGGAACATCACAAGCAATAAGTCTGTATCCCTTTGGTATCAAAAGTTAGAATTCATTGGTATTTTTTTATTACAAAAACGACTGGTAAAAGAGGCTAACACTATTGTGTAAAATTACTATAATACACCAAAATTGTACACAAGAAAAGACGAACAGAAAATAACAAGCAATATTTCCGTATCGCGAGCTCACACGTGCAAAAGATTCTCCATATAAAATGTTGCCGAATTGGCTTGTTGCCGAATTGGTGTCGCCGAATTGGTTTGTTACCGAATTGACCTGTCACCGAAGTGTCCAGCATGTACGTAAACATAACAGCATGAAAAAAGCACTTTGTCGTCGATTTCGCCTGGCGACCCTTGCTTATAAAATAATCCTTAGACATCCAAGAACATCGTCAGGTATGTGTTTGTTCAGAAAGTTTACCGTTGCTGACAGGCCCGTAGCCAGGATTTTTTCAGGGGGGTGCGGATTTGTCCAAAGGTGGACCTTTTTTCCCAAAATGTGGCCCTTTTCACAATAGAGGTGTAAATTTGGCAAAAGTGGACCTTTTTGCCCAAATATTGCCCTTTTTTGACCAAAAAAGCCTAAAACCACTATTTTTTCCTAGCTCGCTTCGCTCGCACACTTCATTTTTGTGGACCTTTTTGGAATTTTGGAGATTTAGGTAGGTACATCGCACCCCCCGCACCCCCCTGGCTACGGCCCTGGTTGCTGAGATAAAATAGAATCAATTTTCCAATATGGCGGTATGAATAGCTACGACGAATGTGATGTTTTTATCACAGTAATATTGCACAGTTCTAATATTTTTACTAATACCGTGGGTATTAATTCAGGAACTTTGACCTTGGTAGGTGCGTATGTCCGAAACAGCGTCCACCAACTCGCTAGTTTTTTTGTATTGGTAATCAGCGAAAAAAAACGTGTTCATGACGATTGGAAATAAATTACCGGGATAGCTGTAAACTGAGCATCAATGGATACATCATTTTAATGTTACCGTAACGATAAGAACGAACACTAACTAAAGAGTTTCTGGGCGATTTGTAGGAGCTTGCTTCGCAGCTCAAAAAACTATGGGGTCTTTGGTGACAACGATACTGAAAATGGGGGTTTTAACAGCCTTACATATGCGGGGATAGATCATCTCTGACAGAATTGGGGGATCTGCTGTGCTTTGCTTTCATCTGAGTCAACATACACAGATTTCCTAGTCTTGCCCTCAACTCTCCACCCAATTCAGTGTGATTACGTAGTCAATTAGCATCAACAAGCCAGCATTAACCTTTACAACTACACAGATTCTGTACAGGCTAGCAGGTTATAAACACAAGTCAGTAGTTATTGAGATGGTTTTCCAAAAGCCCACAGCACCTAAGACTAAGCTTGTTTGGACTAATTCGAATATATTTTTCATGTTTATTCCAAACATGGTCTTGTAACTTTATGTGTAATTATGGAATTTTGGGGGAAAATACTTTGGGGTGACTATACCTTCATTGCCACAAGGGTTAACATTATATGTTCACATAGAAGGTCACTACATCAAAAATTCATTCAAATTAGCATATAGGTTAGAGATGGTGCATCATTGACATGTGCTAATTAATTATCCTATGAAATGTAAAATTTTACTTTTTCAAAGTGGGCCCTGTAGTCACTCTTTTAGAATGAAATTCACTCTTTACATTTAGCAACCTATATTTGTTCTGAAGTGATTGAATTTAAATATAATTAAAAATATTTTAAAATAAAATCAAACATGTTTGTTAAGAACCTTAACAGAAATTAAATTACAGCAGCCTGATGGGACACAGTAATACAAATATTTGTTAATAGTATGAAACGTCACATCTGGATTAAAATTTAAAAATTATGCTCCATGCTCTCTGATCATTGCCGAGTGGTATTTCCTCCAAAATGAGGCACTATTACATAATATCTTACAGCTGCCTAATAACAAAAATAATAACTTAGACAATATCAAACAGTAGCATGCACTGATGTATGTTGTATTTGTCTCCACTACAATAGTAAAGGCACAGTATATGAAATATCATTTTAAAGGCCGACTCAGAGATTTCCCAATGAGGGCACACTCAATTTTCAAACAAATTGTGATTTTGCATATACATAACGCTTGTCCATATATACTAATCACTGTGTGAAATAACTAAGATCAAATCAAAGTCATTCATATAGAAAATCACAACTTTCTTATAATATTCCGGATCCAGAATTTTTGTTAACACGGTATCCTATGGCACTGTATACTGAGCACAAATGTTTACTGCATGAAAACAAAAAATCTGATTCATCTCTAACTTTGGAATTAATCCTTTTAGGTGACTATCTTTAGTTCTAGATGACTATTTTTAATTACTACACACAAAAAAATTATATTTCAAAAATCTCTGAGTCAGCCTTTAACTCTTTGGGGTCCTGGGGGAAAATTTTGTTCAAATTTGTTCCTTTTTTCACACCACAAATTTCTGAATTATGTTCATAACCTTAGAATCAGCATGAAAAATGCATTCAAACGAGTCCAAAAACCCTAGTTTTAGGTCATTGGCTTTTGAGATGGCTTCTAAATGAATGCAAGTGATTTGAGAAGCCATCTCAAAAGCCAATGAATCTACCAGGGCTAAAAGGATTAAGCCTTCCTGCAATATATATTTATTGTCATTAAGTAATAGAGAGAGAAAAAATAGTTATCGTTAGGGACAGAAATGGTGAACAATTGCAATTTTGCAGCTGGTTTATTTTTGTGAAATTGTCAAATCAACATTGAAATGCAGACATGCAATATGTAATAGAGTTAGGTTATACCTGTTTTTGATGCCACAGAAATATCAATTGACACATTCAACATAGTTGGCAGTGGTGTTTGTAACCCACCCTTTTTATTTTCAACCCACTCTTTTTAAGAAAACACCCTTTATAATGAACTCAATAACCCACCCTTTTACTTTAGGGGCTGTGACATTAGTGTGCAGTGGGTTCTGAACCACATCCAGCATCCTTAGTAATATCATTGGTCTTGGAAGTCATTAGCCTTGTCTTAACATGCCTACACAAAACAGTTACAACCAACATTTTGTAAATTCATGACAATGTATGGATGTTTTGATTTTTTTCCAATATAGATACATCATGGCAAACATAATTCCACAGATAGACATTTGTATTTTATTAACCATCAAAACCCACCTTTTTTATTTCTGGACCCACTCTTTTTACAAAATCACCCTCTATACCAATGAAATCCAGCATCCCACCCTTTCACCAATTTTCAAAATTTTTATAGCCCACCCTTTTCTAAAGCGTGGGTTACTATCTATGTTCAAGAAAATTGTAATAAATCCCTATGTGAAAATAATGGCTTGTAGTGCACTAATGTGACCCACAGAACAGATGTGCTGTGGTTGCTAAGAATAGCAAGCTTGATTTAAAATTTGCTTTAATTAAACAAACACTTTTTGAAGCACCACGTTTACTTCAGTGAATTATCTTCAAGGGAGTGGCCAGAAATCTCTAAACCTAGAGCAAACCCAGGGCTGAGCATTCAGATCAAAAATATACATGTAGCTGTTTTTACATCTTGTGCCAATGATCACGCCCGTTAGATGAGAAAAAGAATTAACGAGGGGTATTTTCAGTTTGATTTAAAATTTCTTCACTTTACAATCACAAGGGGAAAGGTGTAATGCTTTAAGTCATCTATATGGAACAAGCCCTACCTAAAGCTACACTCAAGCTGATTATGATTGGTACATGCACAATGCAAAATTGATTGCAGACTATTTGTCCGACTATATCAGGATTATGTACACTTTTGTATGAAACTTAAGATGCAAAATATTATTTCCTGTTTTGCCTATTTTAATGAATTTATTCCTTTTTATATGCTTGAAAGAGGGATGGTCCAATTTAATTATATGGAGTTTCATCTTGTTTGAATTACCTTGACCCCAAAACCCCACTTGTAAATTTTCACACAGATATTTCAATCCGTTTTGATGCGAGAGCTAAAAACGTTGATTTTGTAAGCCCATGGTACGTATAAACTTAACATTGGTCAAACAAAATCGGAACATTCTCACTCATAACATCCAGGCCAAACATTTTAGCCCTAAGATTTCAAAGAATAAAATAGCGACCACTTCGGTAAAATTGGGGGTTCTATGAACGAGGCTATTGGTGATCGGGCCAGGGACCTTTAATTCTCTTCATTTTATGCCAAAGAAATGACTAATAATTAAAAGATATTAAACGTACTAATATTATGTATATTAGTATTAGTGATGTTTGAATGCTAATGATTATTTGTTCAAATGCCCATGCTAAATTGTAGTAGTGTATAGAATTCACAAAAGTATTTGCAAAAAGACCACACGACTTATGCGCACATTGCATTTTTGCAATATTGTTCCTATTAAATCAAGTATTTTATACACACCTGGCTCTGTAGGTTGTTATTCTTACCAATTTCACAAATATCTCATATGCCTGTGAGTTCAATACATTTGACAGCATTAGCATCAGACTCAATAAACACCAGCTCCATCTCACAAGGAGTTGCAATAACGACCTGTTTATGCTTTATCCATCACGACGATGTGGGTCATCGTGTTTTCAATGTAATTTAAGGCTACCAAGTCAAGCACATACAAACCTAAACCTAGCGAGTTTGTAAGTACATTACACTTACATGACTAAGGACATTGATATATTTTAGTCATATTGACCAGTTTGACGTTGTCAGAAGGCATTTGCAGACATTCAGTTTAATAGTAATAACCATCAAATTGTAATAGGAAAGAAATTTTACTTGCACTTTCTATCCAAGAATATTTAATTCTTCAAGCAAAATTCTCAAAGTGAGAAATTTCAAATCGAATAGTGAAAATCTGAGGTACATGAATGGTCAACTGTGAATAGAAATTGTACCAGTTGATGTTCTCGGTTAAAGGCTCTGACTCAGGATTTCCCAATGAGGGTGATGAATCACTTTTCAAACAAATCAGGTTTTTGTTAGGCATAATGCTTGTCCGTATGATAATCACTGTGTGAAATAACGACAGCTCAAATCCATAGTCCCTATATGAAAATCACAACTTTGTTTATAAAATCGGATCCGGAATTTTTGTTATACACGTATCTATGGCACTGTTTATACTGTTGCATAAATGTTTATTACTCTCTAAATTTGGAATTAACGCATTTTAAGAGACCTCATATTTTAATTATTGCAACAAAAATAGATATTTAAAAATATGAGTCAGCCTTTAAGTTGGACTGCCAATTGGGGTATATTATCAACTGCTACTGACTACAATTGCATTTTCTCTCAAGGAGTATTTCATCTTGGGCGCAAAAATTCTTAGAGAGAAACTTTCAAATATAGTGAAATCTGACGAATGTCAATGTTGACAGAAATTTCCAAAATGACTTCACTCATTCTAAGAATAGTATTCAAGGTGAAATTCAAAGTTCAAGAGTATTTTCGGATTGCTAGGTTTTATTTCTGCTATTTAAAATTGCATTATGTTGCGCATTGTAAATTGACTCTTAAAAAACTATGTAATTGAGTAAAAACGTCTGTCTGACTAAAGAAATTGACAAATCAAGGTCTGTGTAGGAAAATACAACCAAGTTGTATAAAATTAAATAAATTAGATTTATTGGATTTGCACTGTATCATCTACCATGAAAAGTGAAGCCTACTTGCCATTATTTCCCTGCTAAAAATATATTTAAGTAACTTTGAAGACAAATATTTTCATAATATTGACTTAGAGTGAAACAAACAATATATCCCACAAGTGTTAGCCATACCTGTTTAAGCTTTACCATATGAAGAATGAATTACTGCTTACTTTGGAATAACTTAGCACACCCATGTTTGGCTTCTATATGGGGACATTTTACATGTTACAGTCCAACCTATTGTGTGGTGGGCTTTGAGGGAACCCTAGCTGGTTGGACGTAAAGTGTCATGTTAATGCTACAAAGGACACCTGTAGGCTACTTCCAATACACACTGTCTGGCAAATGGCAGGACCATTAGATTTTCAGGGGTGGGTAGTTTGAAACACAAACAAATTGTCACCAAATGAAGTAGACCCACCTTCCACTGGAATAAGAATAACTTGAAGAATGTCATTTTGTGTTATTTGTTGGCAGCGATGAAGAATTAAATGGCACATTGCGATAGTGAAACAATATTATGGGGTGAAAGGTTAAAAAATTTAAAACCCAAACAAAAACCTTGCATTCCATTTCTTATTCAGTGCGGTGACGTATCATTGTAACAAGAATTTCATGGTTAGATCAAAGCTCCGCCATCCATTACTGGATAATGACGTGGTGCTAGCAATTACGCGGTGCGTCAAATAATTGACACACAATAAATTGGCAAGGTTACATGCATCATGAATCGCGTTTGTACGTAATCACAATTTACGCAGCTTGACGATCAACACGCAATGACCTTGGCTAACTGGATTGAACATTAGTTTTCAAGAGGGGTCCACCACTGAAAATATTGGATGCCCATCATTATGACACCATCTAAGATAGCCAAAACACAAAATCTTGTCTTTTTTATTCTCTAAGTATGTGACCAGGACAACATTGAAAATCCCATAGTATGCCTTCAAAGTCACTATACTTGGTTATTGAATTATGTGCAGAAAAACAAGTGTGGATGGAAACACAAGATAGTACTAACACATTTACTTGTCATTCACCAATACAAACACACATGGATTTGAATATAAAGAACCGTCCACCTTTCCCTTGGCAACTGAGGGTCTTAATTGACAGAGTTTTAATTAACTTCTATTGGCAGACAATTTTAGATCTATTTTGAGCTCTTTGAGATATTGATCATGTTTTTAATTCTCAGGAGTAAGTGTACACTAAGACAACTTGTTTGAAACCATGTACAGGTGCACATACATACATATAAAAAGGACTAATTGTCCCTTATGTATGCATTTCCATTTCATAATCAGATGCCCTGTAAGATACAAGTCTTAAAAAGTACACATCCAATCCGAATTTCAGCCTTTGAAGAGGTCATCAATTCACAACAATCCTGCCCTATTTCTCACCATCTTCTATTCTCATATAAGGCTAACTACAGTCAGTCTGTAGCGTTACTGCTTAAGTGCACACTCAGTTGATTTTCTAACCTATACAATCACGATTGTAATATGTCATCTAACTCCGACAGAAAGTCAGCCCTATACAAGTTTTTTAACCAGAATCTTACCATATAAGCCGGTGCGAAGGAAGATTGCAAGGTGAGTAGAATTAGGTGTATTTATATTGGTGCCAATTTTGACTATTTCCCTTTTTCAGTGATGAATTTAGGTCAAGTTTAATAATTTGATTTTTTTTTAGAAACTTTAAAAGACGAGTCGTTTAACCATTCAATTTGACCAGACAAAGATCTGTCAACAAAAATTAGGCCATTGATGTGCAAGTTTTAAGTGTCCTTTCATATCAACATGGCAGGGGACCAGTTTATTTTTATGATCACGGAAAACTGTTTTTGAATTGACATAATTTGCGTTGGATGTAATAAAACTATCGGAGGTCCATTCTGTGAAACCAATGCAAAAATTTAGCATTTTAATCTTGTGCAATCCCTTTTTTAGGGTAATTGATGAGCTTGTAGATCATGAAATGCACTGTAAAAGGTGCTCTCATATCACCTGTATAGATTTGTATTGTCAAAATTGTTTTGTTCTTGGGCATTCTCATAGGGAAGTATAAGCATTACTGAGTATGCAAATAAAAAATTAAAATGTAATTTTTCAAAAAAAATGCCACCACACATGACGACTGTAAACAAATTCGTTTTGACCTATGTATTAAAAATATTGGGGTCTTGGACCGATAGTGTCGCCTGCTGCTCACAGTTGTGAATGATGGGCCTCATGACCTTTGACCTTGAGAGGTGACCTTAAACCTCCATAAATGAGGGATGTGAATGTAAATCCATAAATCAAGTTGGTTTAATCTATTGAAGTATGCAGATATAGGCAATATAACCCTTTACAAAACAAGAAAAGACTACAGACAACAACAACAACAACAGTGGACAAAGTGAATCCCTAGGTGTCTTCGGCTTAAGGAGGGGACACAACAAACTTGATAATTCACAGTACCACTGTACTTTTACATTTTTTCATGTTTCCTGCATGGACACTTTTTTATCCTCCATGTGAGATTTGAACAGCATACATTTTGTTAAGCCAATCCTAATATGATATTCAGTCTCTCAGCCAGCAAAAAAACATGGATGCATAATGCTCACTATGCTCCCTAAGGTACACACACTTAAAAAAGCAAGCTCTCCCGAATCCATTACTTATAACATCACATAAGTCATGTATCCTGCCAAGCAAAACACTCATGTTTTGGCAACGACCATTTCTTAAAGGTCATCGGCGGAATCCCTTCTCATGGGCCATCTAGCCAGAATACTGAGACTGAAAGAGCAGTGTACTTGCTGACAGCTTCATCAACACAACATCTGATGACAGTCATTTTTTTCATCATTTGATGGGTCAATCAGATGCTACACCACTATGAGCTAGTATAACACAATTCGCATGGCAAGTTCAGAGCTTTCATTAACCAAATATATTTAGAAAATACACCCCTCTGTTTCTGGGTATGATACATGATACTCAGATCGCACACGGTCAGTTCATTCAATACATGTGTAAGTACAACCCACAGAACTGTGTTCTTGGTGGGATGAGCTTGAACTGTACCTCTATTAAAGTAATAAACACCAACCAGGATCTATAAATACTAGTAATTAATTGCTATTGTTGTTCCAAATACCGACCTATGATTAAGTTTCCACTGAGGGCATCTATGGACAGTGGTACTTTTCACTCCTGTGGTGAAGATAATTATGAAAAAAGCTAATTGGTGCCGAGACCGTGATAAACAAGAACGTTGATGACCAAACGACGACATAAATGACCCTGGCTAATTTTTACAAAAAAACCTTAAAGATGGGACACCGGATAGAAGAATTAAGAAGGGTCATATAGATAGGGTGTATGGACAAACCACAAAGTGGCATAGACGGATATCAGTTGTGAAGAAATAAGCACAACGGGGGACAAATTAGATTGATATGACAGTGACGTTGCCATTATCTTTTGCTTGTTTTCAATGAGAGACTCGCAAACTTCAGAAAAAATGGGAACAAAAAGATTGATATGGCAGTGATGTTTATACTACGATACTTACATATATTGGATGGCGAGGTTGATAACAGAAAATATCACCGAGCCAGATCAAATATCGAGCGAGGCGAAGACGAGCCTGATATTCTTGGCGAGGTGCATTTTCTGTATCAACAGAAAAAGGTCATCCAATTTTACTACTATTGTCAAGAACGAAAGCAAACTTGACAAAAATAGTTTTGAAATTGGCTTCAACTATAAAAAATAAAAAGAGTATTTGCTTGACGAGTTGACCAATATTTTTGGGTATTGTGCAGGTTGGGGGGTCCGCGATACTCACACTGGTATTGCACCACACAGAAGCTCAGATGCATAATGTTTATTTCTTCCAACCCGATATCCTCTGATCTCAGTGCTTTATGGTTGGTAAAATACACCCATATCTATTAACCACCTTAATTTTTCTCTCCTGGGTCCGTCTAAGCTTCTATAGCTAAATCAACAGGGAGGTTACCTTGGGACAGGTGACAAATTTCAAATATTCATAAAAAAATGGGTCTTTGGCTAAATTTTTGCAAAGTTTAAAAAAACACAAGGCGAACTCGTATTTACGCGATGCGTAAAATATGTCCCCGTCGAATGTTGCGATCACTAAAGTGATAATGCAATTTCAATACCCTACCCCCTCCCCAATAACCGTGCATCATCCACCCCCTCCCCAACACCCCGCAAACCCAACACCCTCCCAACCCCTAAAACTCCCCAACACACCACCCATCATCCCCAACACCCAACCTCATCCCCAACACCCCCCGCAACAACCCACTACTCCCCCTCCCTTAACCCTCAACACCGCCAACCCTACCCCAATACCCATACACACGCTTCCCCTTTCCCCAACACCCCGCCATTCCCCTCCCAAAAGCCCCACAACAACCTATCCCTACGCAACACTCCGCAACACCCAATCCCTCCCAACACCCCCCACAAACACTCCCCACCCCCTCCCCAACACCATGCAAACACCCCACCCCCCTCAAAAAAACCCCGCAAATACACCAACCCCCTCCCGCAAACACCCCATCATCCCCAACATCCCCCGCAACACCCTACACCTCCTTATCCCCCCTAAACACCACCAACCACCCCAATACCCAAACACGCATCCCCTTTCCCCAACAACCCCGCAACCCGCCATTCCCCTCCCAACACCCCGCAACACACTCATCCCTCCCCAACACCCCGCAAAAACCACTACCACCCCCTCCCCAAACAAGCATGCTGCCAACCACCCCAACCCCCTCCCCAAAACCCCCGGACGGACGGAAGTACCAAACCCCATCCCCAAACACCCCGCAATCCCCAACCCCCTCCCCATTACACCACGCAACACCCCACCCCATCCACAAACCCATCACCCCCCCATAGCATAGTAGGCTCATGTAGCGAAGGAATTTTCCGTATCTGATGTACTGTTTCAGAGATACAGCAATGGCGCATATTTTGAATTAGCTCATTTGACATAACCTAAGCCGCATTATTCACATACTTTCAAATTGCAACAACCCCTCGCTCGGATGCCCCCTGCTCTCCCACCTCGCTCCCAACTCCTCGGTTCTGCTGCATATCTACCCTCCTTTCCCAACCCACTCCTCCTCCTATTTTCTCTTGCCTCTTTCCTCTCACCTTCTTTACCTACCCTCTCTCACCACCCCCCGCCCCCTCCCTTATACACCCCACGCACTCCTTTTCAACTTTCCTCTCTTCATCTATTCTTCTCCTCCCCCCCCCCCCGCCCCACACCTCATAACGCTGTTCCTCACCTCGCCCTCTAACACCCCCAGGTCCTCCCCGACTTCCTACTTCCTCAACCCCCTCCACACCTATCCAACCGCAATGGCCTCGCTCGCCCCTTACTTCAAATTTTTTCCGCCAATCTGCTCCCGCTCTCCGCTTCTGCTCTTTCCGCCATTAACGCCCTCCCCGTACTCTAACCATTTCTCGCATCGTGCTTTCTAGTCCCTTATGACCCTGCCCCCTCTTACCACCTCTTGCCCCAGGTGCGCCACGTGTCTACGTCCCTCGCCCCCCCCATACTCATTTCCAGCCTATTTCCCCCTACCACTTCGAGCACTTATCTTATCACTCTCCCCGCCCTTCCCCTTTCCTCTTTCCTTATCTTTCTCTCTCCCTCACGGTTCATTCCTCTGTACATCTCCTATGTTCTCCATCTCAACACCCCTGTCAAGTCATGATTCAACCTCTACACTACTCTCCATTCCCTCCTCTCGCACCCTCAGATGTGGCCCCTGATAGGCTATTATGCAGCGTAGGAATTTCGAGTATCCAATGTACATTTCAAAAATATAGCAATTACGCTGATTTTGCATATATATTAGCTCATGGGCATACTTAATTTGCCCGAAATACGCCAAAAAATCTTCATCAGGTCAAGAACTCTCAGCCCGCTTCCTTCCACCAAGTTACATCATTTATATGCATGACGAACTCCAGGAAAAACTGGTACACAAGCCTTGCAGGCAAATTTCTCATAAATTATGCAAATTAGAATTAATTAGATATGTTACGGCCACACTCTAATAAGGGTCGGAGAAACTCATCACCACTCTTTCCACCAAGTTACATCATTGTCGCCCTTATGGACTCTAGATAAATGGTAAAAACATGGGTTAAATTTTTGTACAGACGGGACGACGGACGGACGAAACGGACGGACGCTGCTCATTTCATAGTCCCCGTTCCGAACTCGTTCGGGCGGGGACAAAAATAGGGATCTTTGGGAGAAAAAAATCAAATTCTGCCCAAAATATGAGACTTTGGTGTGACAGTGGTAAAATTTCAAACATAGGGTCTTTGGGTCACATTTTAAAAAAAATGATCTTGGGTGAACCCATGATGCTGAAAGTTAGGGGTCTAACAGCCTTACATTCACGTCACCTCCAAAATGGAGTGCCCCCGGGCCCGTGGGAAAAATACGCACCATGCCTTGCGCATGGCAGTTTAAAGGGGAACGAGGAGATTCACATAACGGGTGTACCTAAAAAATCGAAAGCACTGATGTTTGCACGATGTAAAGCTTTCCCAGCAAAAATATTCCTTATGTGAAAGGATTAAGCTGAGAAATGTTTTCTTTGTAACACAAATTGTGAAAAGTTCTAATTTGTGTAGGAGCAAATACGAAAGTCAGCCTATGTTTTATATGAAATATAAGCAAATCAAAATTCACCTTTCTCTTTTAAGACATTACTTTAGCCAAATACATGGGTAAGAAAATATATTGAGTGTCTAATCTAAATGAAAATACGATTTGTCACCATTATGGGGGGGCCACAAAATATCTCGTTGCACCTGTAAGCCTCAATTTATGTTAGCCCTATTTCAACATAGCACTTCAATGCATGCAAAGAATAAACTCTCTTACCATAATTGGCACAAACCTCTAAATATGATTAAAACTGAAAATCAGCAAACACGGTTTCCAAAATCTATTCTTTCACAGAATGCCTTTACTAATTTCTTACTCCTAGACACCACTCATGACATTATTGAAAAGATTGTGCTGCACCTGTTTATATTCACCACAAATTTTGATTGAATTTTGATGATATCATTAATACTACAGACCTACGGCACATTTGCAAACAAATTGCAACACTGATTTCATAACCATCTCTGGGGCTGCATTTAGCGGCAGAGTAGTTTCACTCTCCTTTAAAGGTGCTTGTTCCGATTTAGTCTATTGTTTCGCACTTGAATGAGAGCCTGGCACTTTGCACAAATACGGCCCATCAAGTACCGTAGGAAACAAACTTGCGGTTTTGATGGTAGACGCAATAATGCACATTGCAAAGCCCTAATCCAATACTGTGCTAATATTGATTGTTAACACACTAATCGGTTTTTTTGTTTATATCTTGGGAATGAATGGATTTGAGATTCAATTTTTCAGAACGACATGAGAAAAAATACGGTCCCTTTCAGCTGTTTATCAAATCGCTACTACTTGCGGGGACATCAGGGGGTCCCAAAACTATTTGAACACTCCCTTTCATGTGAAGACCACATACTTATAAATACAACCTCATTTTGTATCTGGATGATTGGCTTAATTTTTTCATAAATTCACATTTGTCAATGTGGTTCATTATTGGTTTTGTGACTAGATATTGCTCATCTCGCGTGTATTGACCAGTCAATACACACAAGTTCAGTTTGATTATAAACAATGGCATGAACACCACTGGGGGGATTTTTTAAAAGCACAAACAAACAATGCTGTAAAAGTGATAATTTTCGCGCGTGTAATTTTTCGCGTTTCTGTAATTTTTAACATTTTTGCTTGTTTTTAAATTCGCTCTTTTCAGCTATCCTACATAGACCTACACACAAAATAAACATTTTCGCGAGTTTTTAATTTCGCGCTAGCTCAGAAGTGCGCGAAAAGCGCGAAAATTAATGTAGCGCGAAAATATCCACTTTTACAGTATCCACACATTAACCTCATTCACAGACAATACATGTAACTTAGCATTTTCCCGATTTTTCTGCATCAAATATGAACTAAAAAAGAATAAAAACACTCATTCTCATCATAATATGAATACAACACCACATACACTAATTAATACACTACTAATTATCACACACACTGCACAATGACAAAATCAATGCTGTGTTGTTGTCCCACTGGACCATAGTATCCAAGGAATCACTTATGAATATTCAATGATGGACTGGTTTCAAATGAAATATGAATATCCTTCATCACTATTGTAAAGCTCATATAGTACCTGGATTTAATTTTTTGCACTTTATGCAAGCTACATGCATGAATTAAAAACTGAAAATATTTGAGTGTAGTATGTGTGACTGATTGAAACAGGGATTTCAAACACTGCTTTAGTACCCAGAAATGCTAAACAGAAAAATACTGCATGTAAACTTGCGTCATCCCCCTGGCAAGATGGCAGTCTGGAACATGACCTCAGATGACCTTTGAACTTTGTCCATGACCTTTGAAATCATCCACATATGAAGGAACCCCTATTGCACCTTAACCCCAAGTCTGGTCTGGACTTAAACTTTTCAAAAGAGACACAAAAAACAAAAACCTAACCAAAAAAACCTAACCAAACTGGAACACACACATACATACACATACAGACATTCGCACCCTCGCAATATCCCCCTCTGCTTTTCAAGCCAGGGGGATAAAAATTAACCTTGAATATATTCTGCTACACAGTATTTGACAAGCACTGTCACAATACTGGCAATGTGCAATTTCTTATCTCTAAGTATTTTCTACAAGATCCCTACACATGAATTCAGAAATGTTGTTAGAAAAATGAGCAAAAGCTGAAATTACAGCATATCACTTGTTGCATCTGAATTACTGAGATTGTCATATTTAGAGTATAAATTCCACAATTTTTCTAATTTTTTTTTTTGTTATTCTAATTAGCCATGTAAAGCCACACCAACATTTTCACCTTGCTATATGAGACGTGGAACAATCAAGACAGAAGAGCTCAGAGTGCACTACACATGCCAAGTCAGTTGATCTGTAATTTATAGCCTATCTATGTTGTATCATTGTAAAAAATACAAAATCTATACTTTTAAAAATGTGTAAAATATATTTTAACCTGACAGACAAACCCAAGCTCTTTCCTGTAATGTAATTCTGGTGATCTTACCAGGGTGCTGTTAAAACTGTAGTGTAATTATTTCATAAAATACATGTGTATAAAATACTAAGATAACACAAAAGGGTGAAAAACATACTGAGTAGTCCTATTTTTAGAATCCTTCAGTGATTTTACCTTAGCAGAGTTAAAACAAAAATTGCAAGCTATTTTTTGTAGTATTAATTTACATACTTGTACAATGCAGGAGTCAGAGTTCAAAATCATTCAAAACTGTCTGTTTACTAAAGTAGTTTAAAGGTGCAACGAGAGATTTCACATATCAGGTGTCCCTAAAAAAATCGAACATATTGATTTTTGCCCTGGTATAAAGCTTTCTATCAATAATAACCCCATCTGAAAGGATTAAGCTGAGAAATGTTTCTTTGGTACAAAATTTGTGAAATTTCTAATTTCGTATAGGAGCAAATACAAAATTCAGCCTATGTTTTATATTGAAATATAAGCAATCAGTGGTCATCCGTGGTCATCTGTGGTCATCCAAGGTCAAATAAAATTCAAATCACAGCGAATGGTTGCACGGTCATTAAACTTTGTGGATGTGGTCGACATTTCTGAACCAAAAATTGTGAATGTCATTTCAAGGTCAAGTAGGGTCATCCACGGTCAAATAACTACAAATAGTTGTATGGTCAATGTAGTCAACATTTGATACCATAACATTTTAACTACTTAGTTCTCCAGGTATCAAAAATTTCCAAGGGCCTCAGTGGTTTGAGAACCACTTATTCCCATCACAATCCTCCCTGTGATATTAAAATTTCCCTCCAATTACTATGGTGATAGCCAGGGGACCTTTGTGGTATGAGAACCGCCTTGTAACATTAGCAGTAAATGTGTGTATTATGACAACCTATGGATTTCTGTATGGTAGATATTTTCAAGTAACCATAACTTAGCAACACATATTTATTATTCTAACCAGAATATTTGAACACAGTGAGAAAAACACAAGCTCTTAAAAGGTGCAACGAGAGATTTTTGAATAAATATATTGTGTCATAATAGTAATTTCATATACATGTAGACTTCTTACCTTGTATTTGGCTACAGAAATGCCTTAAAAGAAAGAAAAAAGGTGATTCTGATTTGCTAATATTTAAATATATAACATAGGCTGAATTTCATATTTGCTCCTATATGAAATTAGAAATTTCACATTTTTGTACCAAAGAAACATGCCTAAGCTAAGTAAGCTTAATCCTTTTAGAAGGGGTTATTTTTGATGGAAAGCTTTACATCAGGGCAAAAATCAGTACTATCGATTTTTTTAGGGAGGGACACCTGATATGTGAAATCTTTCGTTGCACCTTTAAAGATACCAAAACCTTGGGTTTGATGGTGTAAGTGGTGGGGTCATTGCTGAAGATCAAGTAGTACCCCTTTTAGATCCACGCTCAAATGTTCAATTTTAACTTGTTAATTTTCAATCTTTTCCTAACAATGAAAACAATCCCCACTTTTTGCATTGAGGAACTTATAATCAGTTTCTGGAAAAGTTCCAAGGTAGGCCTAAGGAAATTAAGTGCAACTAAAGACAAAACTTCCCGATTTGCCACCCACCCCACACCTCACAAAATTGCTGGCAGTACTGACTAAAACACGGTTCTGCAGTTCTGCCACTTGAATTATAAATTGAAAGATGGCCAAAAGAACTAACTGTACTGCTGCATAGCAGTGATTTTGCCACAACACAAATAGACATATGTAAATTCATGTAAATGCACTTAATTATACTCTTCATGGATTGAGTTACCACACATAGTAAAAAGGTTTCAATAGGTTGGTTTGATTCAACTTCAAGAGAAGTGCCATTAGAAAAACATTCCTACATTAGGTAGAACTTCAATGCTACTAATCAACTGTGTTTTGGGTGAACTCTCATGAAAACTTAATTTCCAAATAAAAACTATTTCAAAGTTAACATGTTTTAGAAGCTTTTAACTTTCTCTCTCACCGAGGCAAGCATAGAGTTTTGTCCATTAACCCTAATGCAGCGGATGCAGCAATGACTTCATGAAACCAAGGCACATATGGGCACAAAATTGCTGGCCGGGCCAGCGACACCGCCATAGTGTTATATCCCTGGTCATGGGCATGGGGCCCAAAGGGCCCCTGGTTCGAGACCAACCAACTTTACTCTGGCTCATTATTTCTTGGACATTATATATGCGTGCGTACCTCTTGCGGGAACTGTACCCAACGTGCAATCCAATGGTGGGTTGTTTTGGCGGGAAGCGGGTGTACTTAACAAAATGTCCAAGAAATTATGAGCCAGAGTATACAACTGCAGATAGTGGCCTAAAATGCTCAATTCCATATTTTGAGATGAATCAGATTTTTGTTTTGATGTGGTAAACATTTATGTATAGGATAAAGTATATAACAAAAATTTCCAGATTTGGAATTTTATTACAAAGTTGTGATTTTCTATTTAAAGGACATTGATTTGAGCTTAGCTATTTCACACAGTGATTAGTACGTGGAGAAGCATGTGTATGCGAAAAGCATGATTTGTTATTAAAAGGGAAATCTGGGTCAGCCTTTAAAGCTGACCATGCTGACAGTTAGTAGTTAGTTGACATTAAGAGGCTTTCTTGGAAATTATTAGATTGAATTTAATAAATGGTGTAGAATCCATTCAGACTGATTTGTGGTGATATTAAATTTCAGCAAAGATTATTGCTATCCCGATTTTTTTATAGAGATACCAGCTAAAGTGCCAGATTTTTTTAGGATACAAATTTCTCTCAAATTGCACTGGATCGGTTGTAGACAACCTACCGAGAACGTTTCGAAGGTTTATTGGACAAACAAGTACAAAAGAAAACCGCAAACCTTGTTTTGAACTTGCCTGCTATCGTAATCATCTCCATTGAAAACTATGCTTTGAATTTCTGCCGCGCATGACATAAAATACTAAATCATCATCTTATTACATAAAGATGGCATATTTGGCTTATGCCAAGAAAAAGAAAAGTCTGTCCTCGCTTCCCGCGTGCATAGCTTTTAAAAAATTAGATTTAGCGCGTAGCTCTATGCAGCGGTGGCGATATTTTACCTTTTTTTGTTATATTTTTTTTTAGTCAAAACTCAGTGCTTTTTTTTGTCTTAACACGAAGTGTTTCAAAATTTGTTGGGAACCAGCGTATTCAACAAAACCCGTCACCCTAAACCATCTTCCACAAGGAGTTTGTAATCCCTGTAACTTTTGTGAACGTTTTTTTAATTAATTGTAGAAAGCTGTGTTGTACACTAGCACTGCAACAACTTTGAAACGTTTATTTTTTTTTGCGAAGTTTGAGTGACATTAGCAATCCAGATTTCTTTAGATTGATCGATGGATCTAGTGACAACACTTTTTTCCTTTCTTTCTTCCTTCTGCCATCAAACCATTTCATCTTACTTGCCGACTAGTGCGAGCAAAATGCGGGATAACACTGGTTAGATTACTACTGAAATTCACAGTTCATGAAGCCCATGGCACAGGAGTACACTTCTACAACACTTTGTTTTTAATACTAGTTGCCGAATTCTCGTAGGGCCGGTAAGACATGGAACCATACAATAAAAAAGAAAAACGTTAACGTATGGATGTTTAATGTGTTTTGCATTTGTATGTTTGTTTTTTGTGCCTTCAAAAATAAGTAGGGTATATTGAGTGGCACATATTGTGGTATTGCTAAAAACACCACGGTGCAATTACAAAAAACAACAACAAATAGATCATAGCTTATTTTGTAAAAAGAAAAAAGAAAAAAAAAACGCAGCACAGCTTTTTAGGCCAAAAGAACTAAGAAACTTTCTTTTTTTTTGGCCTTATTCACTTCACAGGTGTGATCTATTAACAATTGGTAAACAAATTTAAAAGATGCAAAAAACCTGGGTTCAACAAAAATTTGGGGGCGCTCTCTGGAAATGGTCCTCATTAACGGTAAAAAAAAAGGTTTTCCGGTAAGTACGTATCCTGTTTCTAAAATTGAAAAAAAAAGTTTTGCATAATTTAAGCAGTGTTTGAAAATTCTCAGACTGGCATAATATCGAAAAGGCATTGTGGGAAATGGATTGTGACCGTAGAGATTGCGTGTTCACTTTTCGGTGTCTGCCGAGCACCAAAGTACCCCGACAACACGTCATTTCTCGTAGTTTCAGAGGTTCAAACCCAATTAACGATAAGGGACCCTCTGATGCAAACCTCCATAGAACCCCGTCGTTTTCCGGAGATATTTGAGATTTTAGTTTTTCATTTACAACCATTCACTATGACGACGAAAACGTTAATCTCTTGTGACTTACCAATTTAATCATATTTTTCGAGTCTGTGGCACAGACTATACCTATGGGAACTTCGTACCAGAAAACTGAGACCAGCCATATGTCCTCGTGTCTCTTTAATCATCTTACCCGCTTTTGTGAATAAAAACACATTTTCAACCTTCTCATTCCCTAAAACTAAAAACTTTCAAATTAATGTTTTCATGAGAGTAGAAGCATGCATGCCCACCTGTACTATATTCATGCCACATGGCACGTAGAGGGGGTCCAGACGTCTAGAACTGGGGCGGGACACGAGGGAAAGGGAAGAGACTGGGAAGTGGGCTGTGATGGGATTAGGGACGAAGGTCGGTCGGCTGCGGAGGGGACGTACGGTCGGGTTAATCGATAAGACTAAGTCAAAGGAGCTCGGCGTGAGTTCAGGTCAGGGGTGTCGAATATATGGGGGCAGCCATTCTTTTGTAAGGCGGGTGGGCATTCCTCCGTGGTATATTATTTCGGCTAACCGCACGGGGGAGCCACCGCTTATAAGGGCATAAGAGGGGGGGGAATGTGTGTCTTTTTATATCAGTGCTTCTCAAAGATTTCATCAGAGATTAACAAAACCAATCAAAATCCTCAACGTATGTTCAACAGTACAATCAGACGCTTGACGTTTCTTAATATTTGCCTCAGGCAATCTTGATGAATCAACACCATTAAAGAATATCATGTTTTGGTTCCAATATGATAAATACCCTTCCTTTATTCAAGAACTCTTAGTCATTTCATCCCACGTCTGAACATCATGAGCAATAATGATGTTTTTTCTACACCGGCAACAGCTAGCAGCTGAGCATTACTACGCCTTTTTTTTTATCACTGACCAAAGCCCCAGCGCTGTAATTCTCTTTCTATCCAAAGCTTCATATTTGGATTTGGTGATGCAAGGAACACTGTAAGAAAATCAATGCACATTACACAGTCTGCAATTTTTCTTAGTCCATTCCTGTCCTTGAAATTTCCACAAGCTCATTTTTTTTAGATTTCCTATGAGAGAGATGGTGATAATACTCACAAGCAAAAACATGCAAATGAACAATACTTACATTAAACTGGTCTTAAATGTTTATTTTAAAATACATTTCCTTCTCAGATCACTCAATGGCAAAGACTTGCGCAAATGATTGTCACGGTTGTCTCGTCTCCGTTTAAAATTGAGGAAAAATATGGACTTATTTTTAAATGCTTGTAAAGGCCAGAAAATAAATGAATAATTTTACAACAAAAAATAAATTTAAAAATTCCTGCCTGAACAAAATCATTGATAGAATCACACTTCTCCATATCATTCGCTGCTTGAATCCTCTCATCCTTTGTCTAGTGCCATATTAAACATGGCGATAGAAAACCCGAACCGGCATTGTTACTGCCTGAGCAAGAGTAGACTACAGATCAGGGGGCGACCCTTTTGAGCTTTAACAAGCAATGGTAACGGTACTTGGCATAAAGACACCATTTAATCACGTGATTTGAAAATATTTAGAAATTTGCAGAATAGCTTCAAAGTGAAGGATAAGTCTGTAGATTCTCTAAGTTACCTTTTCCGCTGTAGAATTGACAGAAAAGGAAGACAACGGTAGTGTTCCACGATACGATTCTTCTCCATTCCATTACGTGTTGTAGTGAGTGTCCGTTCGGAAAACAATAATGACTAAATCTCCGATTCTGTCCTTACTAGGTTGCTTCTGGCTTATCATCTTGCAGGGTAAATGTTAGTATACCTGTACTTGTTTACATACATGCAAAAATCTGATTTTTGATGATTTTTTGGATTGCTGAATTTAGCACATCCTGATAGTGTCTTTAAGCCATTTATGCTAACTATAAAAAAGTGCTCTGACTCTACTCAGTTTTTTGGTTGTATTGTCTAATCAGGGCTTTTATCTTGGTTGAAATAATCCCAATTTTTAATGTGTTTGTGATTGGGTGGGGCACCTGGTTTTTCTGTGGTCCGCTTGTGTAAATCCTATTTCCTGCTTTTAAATGCCCACAGAGACACTCTCTGAAACAGGTGTTAACAGGTTCCCTGGTTCAAACTTGATTTGAATACCTCTCCAAATCACTGCTGTACCCTCAAGACTTTTGGTCTATGACTATATCTGCTCAGAAATTAAAATGTTTCAAATTTTCAAATTATCATTTTCATGGCCAGATCAAATCAAGCATGAACAATGCATTCAATTGAGTAACAAACACGCCTAGTCTTGGGCTTTTGAGTGGGCTTCCCAAATGACGTGTCTCAGTGTTTCAACAGCTCAAAACCAGTGTTCTTGCGCATTAGAATCTACCAGGTTGAAAAGGTTAAGATTTGCCATCCATGAAGAAGGTGAATATATAGGGCAGGCATGAAAGCATGAAGACTTAAAGCAATGACAAACACCAGCTAAGGCAGCTATTCACTTCCATTTTCTCTGTGTAGATGAGTTTCACTGTTAAAACATGAAGCAATTTGCTTTGAAAAAAGGTAAGGATAGATGGTGAAGAGGGGAGAGGGCAAACTGGAAAGAGAAAGGAAAAGTGCTTTATAGGCAGGCAGGCAGAGGGGAGCAAAGAAAATCTTTTAAAGGTACAACAAGAGATTTCGAGGCACCCAAATATTGTGTCATAATAGTATTTCATAAAGATTAGACACTCGGCCACCGAAATATCTTGAAAGAGAGAAAGTGTGATTTTGATTTGATTATATTTCAATCTAAAACATTGGCTGGATTTTGTATTTGCTCCTTTACGAAATTAGAAATTTCACAATTTTTGTACCAAAGAAACATTTCTCTGTTTAATCCTTTCACATGGGGATATTTTTATGGACAGCTTCACATCAGGGCAAAAATCGGTACTTTCAATTTTTTAGGGACATCAGATATGTGAAATCTCTTGTTGCACCTTCAAAGGCCATGTTAAATACTTGACATTGACTAGTTGTAACCATAGCATTTAATTACAATTG
Organism: Ophioderma brevispina; assembly: GCA_023653785.1. Lineage (NCBI taxonomy): Eukaryota > Metazoa > Echinodermata > Ophiuroidea > Amphilepidida > Ophiodermatidae > Ophioderma > Ophioderma brevispina. Next base: position 167,507 of record JAMKCH010003805.1, read on the forward strand.
TTATATAAAATGAGCTTGTTGAAATAAGCTAAGATAATGTATTATCAATTTAAATTGTTTCCACCACCAATATTGATTCAAAGATAATTAGCTTTATCTTGTTTCTGATCATTACGCCAATGAAGTAATGGAGATAGTTCCATTTACTGCAATAATGGAAGGTAGTATCAGTGACCACTACTAATGCTATAATCTTCAATTGTAAAAACAAACGATAATAAGGTGGGCTATAGTTTCCCACCCGTGAAATCCACCTTTGTGGGAAGAGTAGTTTGAGTAGTTTACCTGTTCTGATATCCCCTAATTTGTTGAAAGTGCAAAGAGAGATTTTTTGAGGCAACGCAAATATTGTGTCATAATAGTAATTTTATTAGACTAACATCAATAGATTTTCTTACCTTGTATTTGGCTAAGAAATTCTTAAAAGAAGAAAAAAAGTGTTTTGTTTTTTTAAAGTTTTCATTGTAAAATATAGGCTGTTTTGTATTTGCTCCTTACAAAATTAGAAATTTCACAATTTTTGTACGAAAGAAACATTTCTCAGCTTAAAATCCTTTCAGATGGGGTTATTTTTATGGAAAGCTTTACAATCAGGGCAGGGCAAAAATATGAACTTTCGATTTTTATAGGTACACACCTGATTGTAAAATCTCTCGTTGCAAAAAACCCTTTGAGCTAGCCACAACCCCAATCACCGCACATCCATTAGTTTCTACGCATGCCTTCCCAACATCTCAAAATAAGCCCAAATGGCTTCTTTAATGCCAAATCAAGCCTAAATGGGAAAAAATTTCTGTAAAATTATTCCATGATAATGTAAAGACACTTTAAATAAACAGGATCCGAATTAAAGCGGCACTGGCACCTTATCCTAAATAGCAATTCTTGAATTTGGAATCGCAAATGATGTCTTGCATTATTTTTACCACACATATCCAAACAGAAAGGGGCACTAATAAGAGGCTAAAGACACCCGGTACCTGAAAACAAATTTGTCACGAAAGTGTCCTATTTGACCAATTAAATTTGGTCAATACAATTTAATTTTTTGATCATGCAAGAAATAAAGCTAAACATTTTTTTCATAATGGTTTCAATTAAATACTAATTAATAAGCTTTTCAAATTATTTTTTATCATCACAGACAGATTTTTCATGACCTTAAAATTTCACTTTTTCAAGAATCATGACAAGTTAATGACTGACAAATTGTTGTTAATTTTGTCATTTCTACATTACAAATTTAAAGAAGAATGATGAGTTTATAATTTTTTTTATTAGTCATGTCCTCCAAAATTTCAAATTATGAATGCCTTATTTTCATTTAATTTGTCATCTAATTTGTTTTCTAACCGCCCCCCCCACCCCACCCCCCCCCCCCCCCCCGCCCCCCCCCGCGCACCCCAGCACCGCTCTCCTACAATGTATACTTTATATGGCCTTTGACAATAAGGAGTTTACGGTACAATGAATCTTGCCCGTGAAATGCCATCTCCAAAAGACAATAGTGGAACACTGTGCACAAGACAAGACACTTGGTGCAATTCAAGCAGGGAAACGAAGGCTTACGCCGCCATGTCAGAACAACTGAATGTAGTACAGGAAATGGGCACCAGACTCCTGTTTTAATGCATTCTGCCTGCTCAGTTTGAAATGTGATACAATCAAACAACCCACGGAAGGAAGTTAGAAAATACAGAATGGACTTCTTTGTTATCGTTATTTTAGGATTCATTATTTACATTGAATACATGCTTGCTTAGTATGCCAATATTATTGCAATATTACAGTCAGCAATATTGAATCATACAACTGCACACTGCAAACTGCAATAGAAACACCATGATTCCGGTGCTAAATCAATTTTTATTAACAGGAAAATTCATAACTGTAAGACTGTTGCAGGGTTACTTTTGAAGCCATACAGAATTTAAGCAATTCCACATAGATTCAATTTTTTGTATGGTTCACGGACCTGCCATAATTGTGATTGTCATAGTGATATTTTTTTTAAAAAAGGGGGATGGTCCAATTTAAAGAATATGAATTTTTTCATCTCGATTGATTGCCCTTCCCTCAAAACCCCATCTGTAAAGTTTTCGCAAGAACATACCGATATTGTCAAATCCATTTTGAATGTTTAGGAAGCTTAAAACGTGATTTTGTAGCCCCATAGAGTACTCTGTAAAATTAATATGATGACCAAAATGGGGACCAAAATTTTCACTCGTCCTTCCAACCAAAACATCCTTTGGCCCTAAGATTTCACAGTGTAAATGAGAACAGCCGGTTCTCCGAACCACAAAGGTCCCCCACCATCGTGGTAGAAATGTGAGCGAAATAGAATTTTAAGATCACAGTGAGAATTGGATGGAAATAAGTGGTCTCACCCCTGCCATAGCAGTTTGCAATTTATCAAATGTTGAACTACAGGACCACAACCAACCAAACACTTGTGGTAGTATTTGACCTTGGATGACCCTACTTGACTTGAAATGACTTCACATTTCCTGGCACATACTGACCACACCCACCAGTTTCATCACATCATCATCCCTACTACCACAACTTAGTAATTTGACCTGATTACCACGGACCTTGAAATGACCTCAATTTTTTTTGGTACTGAATGCTGACCACAACCCACCAAGTTTCATCTCATCCTACCACAATTGACAAGGGGTTATAGCAATTTTATATCCCATTTGACCTTGAAGGACCCACATGACCTTCAAAAAACCTTCAATTTTTTCCGGCACTGAAAGTTGACCACAACCCACCAAGTTTCATCATCCTCCACAATGACAGGTTATAGCAATTTACCCATTTGACCTGATTAACCGCCCACATGACCTTGAAATGACCTTCCTTCCACTTTTTGGTAACGAATGTTGACCACACCCACCAAGGTTTTCAATCATCATCCATGCCCCAATTGCAAGGATGAGCATTTAATCCCATTTTGACCGCATTTGACCTTTGACCCATGCCACAAGACCCACCTCCGAACTCATCCACCCCCTACTCAGGTGACACCTACAGTGCGAAGATGGACACCCATACTCATTTAGATCAAAAAATATTGTGTTTACAAGGTTTATCAAATTTGACCAGATTTTTGACCATATTTGACCTTTGACCCCAGCCACATGACCCACATGCAAACTAATCCCCCGCCTACTCAGGTGACATCTACAGTGCGAAGATGGACACCCATACTTATTTAGATCAAAAGATATCGTGTTTACAAGGTTTATAACAATATAAGCCTAGTTTATCCCTATTTGGTCCCTATTTTGACCTTATTTTTGACCATATTTGACCCATGACACACTTCAGATCCAGGCCAACCCGTACTTGAGATACATCTATGTTGCGAAGATGGCAACCCACGCTTGCTTAGATCCAAAGATATCACAGGGGACGCACACACACATCAACTTTGATCAATTTTGACCTTATTTGACCTTTGGCCTCAAGAGCCACATGACGCCACCTCGAACTCATCCACCCCTACTAGGTGACACCTACACGTCGAAATGGACACCCTACGCATGTTAGAATCAAAAAATATGTGTTTAACGGTTGATAATTGACTCAGATTTTTGACCATATTGGCCTTTTGACCCCAGCCACGATTAACCCACATTGCAAACTCATCCCCGCCTACTTCGTTGTAAACATCTACAGTGCGAAGATGGACACCATACTTATTTAGATCCAAAGATATCAGTGTTTACAATGTTTAGAACAAAGAAATAGCCTAGTTTAATCCCTATTTGGTCCGCTATTGTGACCTTATTTTGACCTATTTGACCCCGTTACACATGACCCCTTCAGATCCAGGCCAACCTGTACTTGAGATACATCTATGTTTCGAAGATGCAACCCACGCTTAGCTTGGATCTAAAGATATCACACGGACACACACAGACACGGACGAAGAGCATATCTATAGTCCCACCTTCGCCAACAAGTTGGCGTGGGACCAAAATATAGCTTTCTTTCTTTCTTTCTTTCTTTCTTCGCTAACGCAAATGTGACCACTTCCAGTAAAATCTGAGGGTCCTGACTGAGGCTATTATGATCGGACCCATGGCCCGTTTAATTTTTTACACTTCAGTGAGACTGGAGTAGTGGGCAGAGGACCAAAGTCTCTTGAGAAATTGGGAGAAACTTATATAACACTGTTTTAACCTCCCTCAACTTAAGCACTCGTTATCAAAATGATGGGATAACTTGTCAAATTAGTTAAAATAGCAAATTCCTCCCCCAAATACATTAATTGTATTTTTTTTTTCATATACACTTACCCTTTTTGCCCAAACATTTACTTCACCCCTTGCGCACCCATTCAAATTTGCTGCCCCTTTTTTCCCCTAAAAATTTGAAACTGGGTGCCGCCATTTTCTTGACTACATTTTTTTGCCAAGTTTGTTGTTCTATTCATAGGTTCAGAAAGTTTTATCATTGGGGCTCATGAGGCTGAAATAATGATACATGCTGAGGTGATGTAGCTTCAGGAAAAGGTGTCCCAACTCCTGAGCCAAAAAGGAGGCCTTTATTTTTTATCAATTTAAATATCATTTATCCAGGTAACTTTTTACATATGCATTTTAATTTTTCGTTTGGTTTAAAAATATGGCTAAAATATAGCTGGTTGTGGTTAAATTTTGAGGCAAAATAGAGAAAGTGGAATTTGAACCAATTACCTTGAAGTTATACTTTACATCAGGGGTTTTCATTTATATTAGCTGAAGGGCCAGGGAATGCCCTAAGTGTTTGAAAGTTCCCTACTTGAGGGCCAAATACACCTGAAATTCTTATGTTTCCCGTTATATTTTAGGAGCAAGTCGAGGGCCACAAATCAATGGTTGCCGGGCCGGATTGGCCAGCGGGCGCCTATTGAGAACACCTGCTTTACATAAACATTATGTGGGCACCTCTTTGGGTAATAATCCTTACATTAATCATTGCGGGTATAATCTTTAAATTAGTAAAAATGAGGGGGGATGGATAAAGTCAAATTAGTTAAAATAGCAAATTCCCCCAAATACATTAAAATTGCATTGGGGCAGGTAGAGCACGTGACCATATTTTTTGCTCCAAAACATTACGTCACCTTGCGCCCCATTCAAAATTTGTATTGCCCTTGTGTACCTAAAATTTTGAAAATGTGCCGCCATTTTCTTGACGACATTTTTTTGCCAAGTTTGTTGTTCGTCATAGGTTCAGAAAGTTTTATCATTGGGGCTCATGAGGCTGAAATCATGATCTGCTGAGGTGTGTCGCTTCAGAAAAGGGTACCAACTCTGTGCCACCAAAAAGGAGGCCTTTATTTTTTATCAATTTAACTATCATTATCCAGGTAGCTTTACATATGCATTTTAATTTTTCGTTGGGTTTAAAAATATGGCTAAAATAGTAGATGGTTGTGTTTAAATTTTGAGGCAAAATAGAGAAAGTGGAATTTGAACCAATTACCTTGAAATTATACTTACATCAGGGGTTTCATAACCCATTAGTGAAGGGCCAGGGAAATGCCGTAGTAAGTGTGGGAAAGTTCCTACTGAGGGCCAAATACACCCGCAATTCTTATGTTTACCGTTATATTTTAGAGCATATCGAGGGCCAAAATCAATTGTTGGTGGCCCGGATTTGGCCAGAAGCGCCTCAGACTTGAGAACCACATGCTTTACCATAAAAAGTTTGTGGGAACCTCTTTGGTAAGAATCTTTAACATTACTCACTATTAGTCTGTGCTTGACTGATTTTTTGTGTCATGTTTAAGGAAAAAAGTGAGCTATGACAAGTCATTTTGTGATAAATCCACTTGCCTTTGGACAAGGACAGATCTCACTTGTTCATGCTACAATGAACTAATCTTGCACATTCTCCTTTGTCAAGGTTGTCAAGTTTTATTCATTTTCATGCATCTTTTACCAATGTTAATATTGACAGACAAGCAAAAGGAAAGAGAAGCTAGCACAAGTCATTCTATAGGGGAACACCATGTTATAGTGGCTATGAGTTGTTTATTGTTATGAAGCAGATTTCTAGATGGATTGCGATGCGGAATTTGGGTTTTCATGAGGGTATTTGCTTTTTCAGTCTGCACCAAGAGTTGGTTATTAATTGTAAATAATTTAGTTTTGTATAAAATGTGTTTTACTGCTAACATTGCAGTTTGTGATTGGTCAAAGATCACATACAGGTCAAACTGTACACCACCATATGAGTCTTGGGGCCAGTGGTTCTTCTGACAGAGAATGAGTTGATCAATAGGTATGAGTACATTAAGTGCTAGGTTAACATTTTTGCCACGCACACACACACACACACACACACACATAAACACACTAAGTAATCCTTATGTGTCACTCTGCTTGCATCAAGCAACACAAAAATGCATTGTAAAAGTAAACATGAACTACAAAATTCAATCATATCAGATAAAATTTGAGGTAAACTCCAACCTAATGGAGCTCAAAGTCCAAGTTTGCCCTTCCAATTGAATTAATGACATTTTTTACATTCAAACATACATCACAGGCATCCATACAACAGGACAACAAAAGCTCCTGTTTCATCATTCATTGCAGATTGCAATTAAGAATTTGAGTAAATGGTAAAGTATTTTTTTTACAAATGCAACAACAAGCTACAGCACAAACAGTGTATGGAAGATGGTAATGTACTGATAAAACACTTGTCCAAACCTGACCCTTAGAAATCTTATAACACTCATGAGCATATTGATTTGCTGGCCATCTAATAATTTATCAACTGCCACCTTGAAACATATTGTATCTGCACGGATTGGCAATTGCATTCCACACAAAGACTAGATAGAAACACACAAGTATCAACATTTCAGCCCTTCAGATAGACAAGTAATAAAGAGAGGAATGTATTCCTTATCAAAATGGTAGCATGGGTGGGGTCTTACACAACCAATTCCTTCATGGGAGACTGGGAGTACCTTTGAAGTACCTGTAAGTAGCCAGAGAGTACCCACCCGCATGGGTACCACATCGCCGGTTGCTGTTATATCATTATTTTCAGACATAACTCAATACACTTATTAACAGTCCTATTAAAATTACTCTACTGACCCTAGTAAAGTCTGTTTTAACCTGAAATTAGTTTGGAGTTGGGAATATTATGGGATCTCAATCCTAACTTGAAACACACAAGTATCAACATTTCAGCCTTTCAGAGCTTAACTTATTCCAGACATGTGTGATCAACAAAGACCTGTATAAAATGAACTGAAGCATGAACCTAATTTTATAAAGAAAATCACTAGAAGACACTACCAAAAGAGTAATCATAACAAAAATTGCATGTAATCTATTGCATTCCAGCAAAAACACTCATGGTGGGATTATAATAGGATTTTCTACTATTCTTCAGATTCTTTCAAAACTGGAGGTGGGATTACAAATGAGCACGGGACAATACTTGGGTCAGTATGGTAATTTAACTTCATTGTAGTTATCAGTATTTGGCAGCTTTTAGCAATGCAGCTTACTGCAACACAGATGCAAGAATGAATGAACCTTTGGCCTCTGTTAGTGGAGGAGCTAGGACCCAGGTCAAATATCATCGTTTACCCCTCACTACAGAAAAGGTTTGACACATTTGGTAGTTAGTATGGACCCTCTATATCAACAGTAGGTAGGTAGAACTCTCAAATTGTGGCGTCACTTTTTCAATAGGGGCCAATTTAAGTTTACACAGGGGTCAAACTTTTAAAATGCTCCAATCATGTTGAAATGTATGCCATATTGTCCATCTACTCATAAGGATTCCAAAAATGTATAGTTTGTACCATCTATGACCAATGGTTTTGGAGTTACAGGGTAAAAATCTCTAAAATGGTAAAAAAGATCAATTTCTATTTGTACAGGGGTCAAAATCGGAAGTTGCTCCAATTTTGTTGAAAATGATAGAAGTTGTTCATCTAGCTTAATGAGCCAAAATAAGGAATAGTTTGTACCATCTGCAATCCATAGTTACCATGTTATGGGACAAAATAGGTCATAGGTCAACATACCCAATTGGTGTTGACCTTCTTTGACCCTTATCTCCGTAAGTAAGCATTTAACATAATACAAACTATACCTTTTAGGAGTCCTCTTACCTCAGGCAATAACTTGCAAGTATTTAAAATATAATCAGATTAACTTTTAATGTTGACCCCTGTACAAATTGAGATTGACCCTTTTTACCATTTTAGCCATTTTTACCTTCTAACTCCAAAACCAATGGTCGTAAGTGGTACAATACATTTTTAGAATCCTTATGATTAGATGGACAATATGGCATACATTTCAACATGATTGGGGCATTTTAAAAGTTTGACCCCTGTGTAAACTTAAATTGACCCCTATTGAAAAAGTGATACCACAATTTGAGAGTACTACCTACCTAGCATTGATGTAGAAGGTCCATACTAACTACCAAAGGTGTCAAACCTTTTCTGTAGTGGGAGGTAAACAAACTCCTTAAATAAGGCCCCTATGATATTCTGCTCCTCCTCTATGTGAAACTCTGTGTCCCTCAAGAATAAAATTTACTCAAAATTTTCATTTGCATCCTCATATAGCTAAAAGACAGGTGCAGGACTTAAAAGCAATAACAGCCCACTTTTTTTTTGAATAGCGGATATTCTAGATTTTTGTACATTTGGCATGTAAACTGACTATTAGAATAATTAATACCAGCGTATCTAGATATTAGGCGGCGGTTTGAAACATCCTTTTAAGATGAAATAGCCAGGAAATTGCACCATGTACAGTTCGTCTCATCCATTAGTTGTTTCATGGTTCAAGCAAGTCAAGTTGAGATCATTTCATGAGTGGTTTGATACTATTCATCATGGACGGACATCGTTTCCAGCTTGCCATGTGAAATTACAATAAGGGACCGATTCTTATTACAATATCGCCTTTTTTTATGACAAATACTATTTGAGATTAATCTTGCAGGTATAGTTTACTAGACATTACCAACACACAACTGTCCAAAAAATCTCAAGTTTAGAAACTTGGGGGCACTCTTCAAAAAAGTGTGTTATTGCTTTAAGTTCACAAACTTAAACTCTTTGTATAATAGGATTTAATTTAAACAAAGAACTAAATAAAAAAAAAACTCTGTATTTTTCTGGAAATGTTATAGTCCAAAGCAGCAGAAAAATTATCTGTGAGCAGTCCAGCCGACTGTTTACCATCACCAATCTGCGGCACATGGACTCAAATATCTGTGTGAAATACCACAACATATTTCAGGCATATTGCCAATCATTTGACAACTCAGAGAGGCCATCAACAAAGATAAGAAATATTATATATGTTGTATATCTCAATTATGCATGAGAAATTACAGTACCATAAATTGGTATTCGGTGACTTAGATCATAAACTACACAGGCAAATATTCTTTTGTTTATTAAAGACCCATTCATTATTTTGTTAATTCTTTCTTTTGAATTTATTTGTCACCCTACAGTTTTATTCTCAAATTTTGTTAAAGTCTACTTTACCCAGACTTATCTTTGGATTATGGGTTCCATTATGTGTGAGCACCGAATAATGATGGCAGACCGCCCAGTGCCTGATGAACATGTTTTCTGGCTATGCAATGCGTTAAAAATACTTGAATTTATTTATGAGTCATTTTTTGATATAAAATAAAATTACACATTTTTTTATCGCTTTCTTCAAGAGAAAACAGTCTAGCCAAAGTGGACACATTAAAATGAACAATTTCTTTTTCTGTCAAAAGCTGAAGTTTGACAGAGTTTTATTGGTGATGAAATTTATCTTTTTTCTTGACATACCTTTTTTTTACACTGAAGGAGACGTTAGGGTTTAGTGGCCATTTCACTGCTGCAAATTGGAATCCAATAATTTTAATTCATTAAGAAATCGCCCCCTAACAAAACAAATTCAACCCATTATTGTTCAAGAAACGTCCTTTATGTAATTGTTAAGATGAATGGCGTGTGTTATATACATACAACCAACAACCAATGGTAACAGGACTTCTATAGTTATGATCTGAATTCTAGTAAAATTTAAAGGGCCGACTCAGATTTCCTGAGGAGGGCGCCCTCAATTTTCAACAAATCATGTTTTTTGCATAATGCATTGTGCATATAATAATCACTGTGGGGGGAAATAGGTAGCTAAATCGAAAGTCTTCATGATAGAATAATCACAACTTGTTATAAACTACGGATCCCGGAATTTTTGTTATGTCCCACGGCATCATACTACACATAAATGTTTAATGCATGAAAACTACAAATTCCATGTCATCTCAAACTTTGGAATAGAGCAGTTTAGGTGACTATCTGTAGTGTTAGTGACTATTTTAAATAAACACACACAATTATATTTCAAATCTTGAATTCAGCCTTCTTAAACTGCAAAAGAGCCTCAATATCATTTTTTTTTTGATTTTGCAAACAACAAGATGTTTAAAATCAATCAATGCAATGACCAATTTTGAAAATAGTTTAAAAAGTTACGTGTGAGTAAAGGACCTCCTTTCTTTTCTAATAATATAATTTTAAAAATGTTAGGGCCTGGTATCCAGTGGCGGCGCCAGACTCTTTTTTGGGGGGAAAAACGGGGGGAGCAAAGTGATGAAAATTTGGGGCTGGGGGCAAAAGTGACCTCTGGGGGGGGGAAACTATGAACCCTTTGTAATTTTCCCAATTTGGCCCAAAATTCCGCGGATTTTTGCCCCAAATCAATGAATTTTGCCCCAATCATATTTCTTAGTACGACAGGGGGGCGGGGCAAAATTGGGGGAAAGAAAAAAATTCTGAGTTAGGGGGGCAACATTGCCCCCGCATGCCCCCTGGCGCAGCGCCGCCACTGCAACTAGAGTGCATTAAATGCATAGAGTTCATGTTGATGGGTAATCATATTTCTGACCAACTAACAGTGCAGATTCCGTAATAGGGTGAGATTAATAAAATTACAAATAGATTCGAGGGATACTATGAAAAAAAAGGCTGGAAATACAATTTGTGTTTAATTCAGCAAACCCCCCTGGGGACTATCTTTGGAAGATCTCCCTTTAAGCTGTGGGGTAACTGGTACATAGTACTGGGGCGACATCATGAACAGTTAATTTGGGGGAAAGGCTATGTGCATTATATGGCAGTTCTGCCTCAGTGACATACAAAATCACCTCTTAACCCTTCATTCAAAAGAGCTTCCTAGTAATATCCTGAAAAAAAAATTGACGTCAAAATCCATCGAGGCTGGTGGATCTAAACCTCGCTGCAAACACAGTGCAAATCATCCAATAACGGTTCATTTGGCTTTAAATAAGTTGCGGTGACCAGGCCTAGCCCTTAGTCAAGTCTGTGTGTGGCCCTTCGATACGCAGTAAGAGCACCCTTCCTATCACTAAGGGTCAGCCGAAGTGATGACTTCTGTTTGCTGTTAGGTTGCCTGTCCTTACACCCCGGAACCCCTAGCACTGAGGTTACTCACCTTTTACCAGTACCCCTAGATTGGCTTATTACATGCTATAGCCGCTGAGTAACCAATCAAAAATAGACCTAATGTCTGTACAAACATACGTAAGTTTTATTATTGGGTCTTGATTGGCTTAAGGGGTTTGATGTGTGATGTTTATGTGCAAGCTGTTTTGAGCTTTGAGCATTCAATTTACGCACCCACTGTCGGCGGAAAAAGAAAGACTTTTATTTTGAGGTGCGAACGTTCCATGCGCAGATACCTTTGATCTCTGTGCGTTTTGTATGTGTTTATTTGCGCGAAGCATTAAAACAATAAACGCATCCCCTCTACCACGTGTTCCACTGCTTCGCTGCGTACCGAATGTGCCAAGAACTTTTCTTGCGGTCCAACAAGGCGCCCAAATGCTTTAAAAAGACTCAAATTGAGTTGTTTCTGCCTTTACTGGAACAAGTCGGTGACCCCAATTGTTATTCAAAATTTTGAAGAATGACATCGAGACCTCAAAACATATTTCGAAATACAAAATTTTCGCGAAGTTTTTATTTTATAGGCGATCCAACGTCAAATTTTGACTTTGTCACATAGACTTGCGTGGTTTAAAAGGTGGAGGATCAATAATACTTTGTGTTTGGCTAGAGCTCAAAAACAACGTCGGTGACCCCCATTTTTATTTCAGATTCTTACCAGCACGTGGTTAATAATATATGTGAATTCTGGCCAAATTTATCGAGTAGTTCACAACACGTCAACCCTTTACTACATCTACCAATGAACTGGCTTGTAGACCTCAGGGGGTTTTAAATGTGCTTGTTCAGATTATGTGTATTGGGTTCTCTACTTGATAAGTGAGCCTGGCACTTGCACATACGCCCCATAAGTCTGTGGGGAAAACAAACTTGCGGTTTTTGATGGTAGAAGCAATAATGCACATTGCATAAGCCTATTCAATACTGTCGTTAATACTGATGGGTTAACCATTTAAACGGCGGTTTTGTTTATATCTTGGGATGAAAGGATTGGAGGGCTCCAAATTTCAGGATGACAATAAGACGACTTTCATCTGATATCAAAATAATACTACTCCCGGGTAACGGGGGGGGGGGGGGGGGGGTCCCAAAGACGATCGGAAACAAGCACTTTAATGTCAGAAAAAAAAAACATAAAAGACAAAGGTCAGCTCTTGTGCACTTTGTTTTTTATAACATGCCACCCTGCACAGGTTGTTGTGAAGGTGAAAGACAAAAAGAATGTTATCATGTGTAATTCTTCTGAATAATTTTTTTTCTTCTTTTACCTTTAATGGTATACAGATGATGCAAAAAGAAGTTTAATCATATTTGCTCAAGGTTTAGTAGTACAAAATTATATCATTGTACGAGCAATTTGAAGGTCTAAAAAATTGTAAGTTGTACCGCCAAATGCATTTTAACTCATTATACTATAAAGATTGAACTTCGCCATGTTGTTTTGTCCTGGAGGTGACATGGTGAACATGGAGGTCCCATGTTGCAATGTGTACCCTATTCGAGTAATTACCTTCCATCGGCGTCTATCGATTGCTCGGGGTTTTATGTATTCAAAAAACTGCTGATAGATGATTAGATTTCATTGAGATGCAAATAAAACGTGTGTAAACAGAGGCTAAAACATGTTGTAAACGGTAGTAAGATGCGTATGAATTCCCGGTGGTTTGACAAAGATAAGTACGTTAATTGTGTGTACCATAGTCTAGGGTATGAGTTATCATTCATGTTCGTGGCTTAATTACCATGGTCCTTCGAGTTGACCTTGACTTTGTGCATTTCGATGTAAAATTATTTAGTCTTGGTGATAAAAGAGAACAATAAGAAGTCCTACTGCAAAACATTCAAGATTGATTTATACTACGTTTTAATTCCTTAAAAGACTTCTAATGATCCCTAACGTGTAATTTTTGACGCAAAAAAATTTGTGACCTTTTTGTTCTCGCGTTATAAATCGTGATCGCGCTTGGGAGTTTGGACATCTTTGATATTATTTCTAAAATTATTTATTTTTGGAAACAAAAAAAAAGTAAGAGGATAAAGACACCTCTTCATATTAGTGAACAATACGTTTAAGCTTTTTGATTCATTAATTAGCATCATGATCATTAAGTATTTTGGAAGAACTAATTGGTGACCTTCCTCGGACATTTATGGAATACAAGAACTGATTGGACACTCGCGTCCTTGGTAATATGTTGTTACTGCATGACATAAACGGCTGTGGAGGTCGAATGACAATGACATAAACATTTTAGGCCTAAAGTAAATAAACTAACTATACTATTAGCTTCGAAAGAAAGCAAAGAGAAAGCGTTCTGGTTTACAACCGCAGTGGCATGGAATTAACAGGGGAATAGCTCCGATTTAAGTAGATAAAGATTTAATTTGATAGAATTAACCCAGGGGGGGGGGGGTCTCCATGACCATACGGGGTCGTGCCACAGACATCGGTCCATTTTCAACCTAGATAATATAAATTTTTCATGTCATTTTTTTTGTATAAGCAAGGGTGGGTTTTTGCATTTGAGGATTTTTAATAAATTTGGCCCGAAATCGCTGAATGTACCCAAATTTGGTGATTTTGTTCCCAAATCGCTGTTTTGCCAAATCAGTCTTTCTTATGCCGTGGCGGGGGGGGAGAAATGGGGAGGGTATCAAGGAAAAATTGGGGGAAAATCCCCCTTTGCTGGTGCCGGCCACTGTCTCTCCACTCGGTGCCCGCGGGCGGGCCCCCTCCCCAATCCCGAAAATCTTCCTAAGCCAATAATAGCCCTTTTTTTGGATGTTTGCATTTTCATTTTATGTCAGTTTCAATGTCCACCGTGGTATATAGTGTGTGACGGCATATTCAACATGATTTTTGCAGGAGGAGTTGAGAATTGTCTAGCTTAAAGTTTTCGTACAACAACCAATAAAATAAATATTTTGCCGGTCATGTGCGTTTTTGATTAAATTGAGAAATGGCATTTCAGACACGTACACTCCAATAGGGACGGCTCACGAAAGGGCCAAAATTGGGTAATAAAAAGTGAATCTTTTTGTCGCATTAAATAATGAAAAATAAAAATCGATTACAGTCATGCATGACTTATTATACAAAATAAAGTAGTTAAAAGCGCAATTTACAAAACTAGGTTCATCATAGATGACATAATTTTGTGGGTCATTCAAAAGCCCGTTTAGTTCAAAATGGTGCTTCAACCATCGTGCGTTATGTTTGACTGATATTTTAATCGTTGTCCATGCACTGAAAACATAATTTGTCAGAAAAAGGTCTTTTGACAAATTAATTAAAACAATGTCAGTGCAATTTAATTTTGATCAAGTAAAATTAAAGCCTAAAAAATGTTTTATATGTCAATAACAATATTAGCTCAAAATGATTTTATCATCATGATTTCTCATGGTTATTAAAATTTCCTTTTTAAAATGCAAATAATTATGATAACGAAATGGCGTTTATTTGTCATTTATAGGGCCATTACAAATTAAAGTTGAGTGTTTATGACAATTATGAATGTACTAGTTTTTTTTATCGATAAGTCATGTCCTCAAAACTGCTTCAAAATTATGAATGCATTATTTGAACATTTTAGTTGACATGGCAATTTCGTCATGTACTAAAAATGACCAATTAACGATCAAAAATTTATTTGCCTGACCACAGTAATGTTATTCAGGTGGTCCAGCCCAAACCCGAAAAACAAAAATTCTTTTATTAAATCGTACAACTTGGTCCATTGGCGTAGTATAGCTATGGATGTTGCTCCCAGGTGTGGCAGGTTGTAGAGTGAGGCATGATCATCCCCGGCCCCATGGACAGAACAGTTTGATCCATTCCGGCCCGAAACAAATAACGGATCTCTGGCCAAAAATCAATTGATTTGGGCCAAACATCACCCAACTTTGGCAAAAAACAGCAATTGGGACCAAAATGGTTAAAAATCTGCAAATTTGGGTTCCTCAAATTTAACTTATTCCCTTCCCCTACCCCGAAATTTCCACCTCCGAAAAAGAAGTATTGCGCTGCCACTGCCAGGGAACAGATACAGAACATGCAGAACGGACACTGGCTTGAGCAAAGGTAGGCATAGCAGTGGCGTGCAGGAGGGAGCATGGGGCGGGGGTGTGCATTTCCTGCATGTTTGCTTTTTCCCAGCTTCCCACCGGCCAGAAACAGCCCACCCCACCCCCCCCCGCCAGGAAAATCATAGATCTTGGCAAAATCAGTGATTTGGGGGCCAAAAAATCCCAAAATTTTGACAAAAAGCATTGGGATAAAATTGGTTAACAATCGCAACCTTGGGGTGGTTCCCCAAAAAATTTAAAACTCATTCTCCACCCCTACCCGAATTCCCCACCCCATCCCCGAATAGACGTCTGCATTGGCGCCGCCACCGCCAGAGGAACAGATACGGAACATCGCAGAATGGGCACTGGGGTAAGAGCAAAAGGTAGAGCGCATATACAGAGATGCCACCATCTGTATAGTCTGTGCCCGGAAGGAGCCAGAATTTGCACAAAGGCCCTATTGTACCACTAATTGGTTCTCGCGTTGAATTTCATGTCTGGAAATATTTACAAAATTTATTGTCGTTTGAATTTTGCACAAAGCACACTAAATATTGAATTTCACCTCGACGATCCGGAACACCGCCGTATGAAAAATATGGGTTTAAACATTAGGCTGGTTTGCTTTATTTAAAGCTAGGGGCATATTCGGTGATAGAGAAATTTGCCAAAAAACGGGTCTTGGGTGATAGACGGCCCAAACGCCCAAAAATAAGGGTTTTTTTTTTTTTGTGGCGACATTTTCTAAAGTAGGACTTTGGGTGAAAGATTTCAAAGATTGTCGAAAAAAAATGGGCCGTCTTGGGATGGCGATTGGTTCAAAACTACAGGTGAGGACAATGATACTGGGTGTAACAGAGCCTAACATCGCGTCATCAAATAACACCCTCCCCCCGTTACCCCTTGGACATGTTGAGTAGCGAAGAACCATAATATTTTGGGAGCCTGGCCCTTATGCACACTTAGAGCTGGCAACCATACGTGGCGAGGGGAAGAAGCGCGTTAAGGGGAAAGTCAGCAGTTCAGGGGGAAATTCATCCCGATCAGAGGATAGCGTCAAAACTGATTTTTCATGAGTTACAACAAAATTTCCCGATTTTACTTCAACTTTCTTCCCAAGAGGGATTCCCCAATCCCCAGTATTAGCTACGTCACTGAGAAACCCCTTTCCTCCTACCACAGCTACCCAACTGGGGGGGGGGGGCATTTCTTTGGGAGTGCGTGCGAGTTGCCTGTTTGCCATTTACATTTGGCAAATTGAAATGTTCACCGGCTTATAGCTTCATGGTGATTGACTCTTGACAATGACAAACACAATTTCAGGCATATAAAGGGCAAATAAACCGAGGATTGGGAGAAAAATACAAAGTTTTTAAGTTTGTGTATGTGTGGAGTAGACCCGTTTCGTGACCGCTCCATTAAACAGCTAGGGTTGCCGCGCGAAGCGCGGCAACCGCTAGTTTGAATAAAATCACCAGTGTCCTGGACTTAAAATCTGGGTAACTTGCATTAGGCCACAATCAAAAAAGCGTGAACAAGGCATATCCACTGGTTTGCAACCTTTATTCTAGAAGTCAAAGTTTGGGATTATACTCATATCAAGAAGCATATAAACAAATGATAAGTTCATTTTTCTATTTATCAAGCAGGTCAATATTTTCATCGGGCGTTCCCAGACCATTTTAATTTCTGGCTCGCTACGCGGAACAATAAAGATTAAGTTGTACCCGCCCATCCCCCCCCCCCACCCCTGGTGTAACACGCTTGGCAAATTCCTGAAATTATCGTCTGGCAAACGAAACAAATTTGCACAGCAACGCTCTTTTTTTACTGTTTAAAAATTCTACATCATTTTACATAAATCCGATTTGCCAACCAAGTGCAATATTTTTGCCGATGGAATTCTGTGGTAATAGGGGAATTAACACCCCACCACCCCCCTCAAGTAATGGCCTATTTTTCATTGCAAATTGTTTCTGCAATTATGTTAAAGTCAAAACCTGGCAGACCATGCCAGAGAGGTTGTTTCTGTAAGAAGAGGCGTACCAGCGGATCAGGTGCTAGAGTCTGGCGAGATTCAAAATCCAATGTAATTTAACAATGTCAGCGTTTAATGTGCTCTTGATTGATTTTATGTATGAGTATAAAAATAAAACTTCATTTTAACAAAAAGAAAAATCTCATTAAATTAACAATGCAAGTTGCAAAACCAATGGTCTTCTTGTGCATGCATTATGATGTGGTGTAAGTAGAAAACTGCTCCAAGTTTTCCCATGTGGTTTTATTCAAAATGAGTATACTCGGGTTGGCACAAGCCAAATCACCAACTTCTTTTGATATGTAAACATTCAGATACAATAAAAATGATAGTAAAACTTCTTGGAATAGATGTATTTAAGTTCTTCATTGTAGAATATAGACTATACACATTATGCTCAAACACTGACCACATGTTAAATAAAAAATAAATATGGGATAACCAAACATCTGTCTCTGAATTAACCTTTAAACGCTTCCAGTTTGCTTGAGTAGTTCTAGTCCAAGAGGTCATGAGAGCATATCGTATCTATTTAGACTGTGAGGGTAATATGACACTACCATAACCATCTGCAACAGAATTACTTTCTCATTACTAGCACTTCAACACAGGATACTGAAACTGGGACACTGGTTATTAAAAAAACCAACATGTGTTTTTAAAATAAAATATTTATATCTAAATATTCACTATCCTTAATTATTTTTTTATTTCTATGTATTAACAAACAAGTCTTACTTCAAAAGATAAATGTGAAATTTCGCTATAGGCCCTACATTAACCGCATGAAACACACACCGTAAGTTAGCAACTTGCGCCATCAAATAATGAAGCACAACACCAAATACACTGGAATCCTCAGTCAAGGGACTGGTTTTTTTTGTACCTTTCTCCTCCCTCTTCCCTTTCTTTACTCCAATCTCACTCATGAGGACTAGAAACAGGATAGGGTGTTATAGGGTTAAAGTGTTGAGTTGATACTTGTAATAAAAATTGTTACTATGTTAACAGCCATTCACATTAAAGACACTATAGCAATCACCACCTGAAATAGTAAAATATTTGAAATTTGCAGGAATAACAGATTGGAGACAGATTTTCCCAGATGAGGTGGTTTAGAGGCAGATTTTATTGGTTGGAGGTGAAAATTTCTAATTGAGCATGATTTTCAAGCTTTTTCTTTCCAGTTAAAAAGCTCTCTGGGGGGGCAACCTGCACCCCCCCCCCATTACACTACTGGTTGATCCAAAATTGTCCCAAATTTAAGCAGTTCAGCGCATTCTGTCAAAATTTGGCATGCCTAAATTGGCTTACTTTCAGAGAGCTTTGACATTTAACGTTAATGTCTTGTGTGCAGAGGGAAAGTAATTAATTGTAAACCATGTTTAGTGTAGGATTTAGAAAGCAAAATTGGAAGCTGACACATGTGTAAATGGAGCCTGGCAGGGTAAATTCAGCATGAAACATCATACGTTAACTACTGGACATTGATAGGAGCCAACTTAGCTCAAATTAATAATATGTTTCAAGTTCAATAAACTATTGAGACATCTGGCTAGTATATTTAAAGTAGATCTTTATGTCAACTTATGTTCAGGCTGTCTATATGATAAACACTCAATTGTCAGGTCACATACGACCTCACTTCCTCAGTCGAGAGGCTGCGGAATTATTCAATGGCACTTCCGCTGTTCTTTTGTGTGTGGACTACCGCTTCACAATAAAAACTCCTAGGAGTAATTGAGCACAGTTCTTCTGATTCTGCTGAAAAGCTTAAGCAGCAACTTTCCAAATTGTGTTTTTGCAGACTTCTAGCCAATCCTATATCCGTACCAGCATGACCGTATTTTCAAAAGAAGGGAATGTAATTTATTTTTAGCCGCTGGTTACCATGGCAACCTTGAATTGCTCCTGAGGCTTATTGATGAAATAGATATTTGATTGATCAGTGTGTAATGTCTAAAACTGTATTTATTCTTTGGGAGTGCGGAAGTTTCATATATCACAGGCAAACGGAATTTCTGTGAACAATTGGTATCATAAACGGGGAGCGATGGCTTGGAAAAGTATTGATAAAATTGGCCCATTAACTAAAGTCAGATTACTCTAGCACTTTAGGTAGAGGGACCCGTGTCTTCATGTTCATTAGGAAACAATATTTTATTAATCACATAATGACAGGTCATCTTGTTATTGCAGGCAATCGTTTCACAATTTTATGAGTTCAAACAAGTAAAGTGGTTATTTGTCAGTGAAAGCATGCCTTTAGGGCCAGTGTCACACCATTAACAGAACAAAAATGGCTTGGACCCCGCCCTCAGTACGCTACTCCACAGAGCACTGTACACAGGACAAAGAGGACAAGATGATAAGGATGATGATGACACATGATGAAACAAAGTTGCTGCAGCTGCTGCTGCTACAGTTGTTAATTAAGCAAGGCAAGTTTACGCAATAGCAGGATCATTCATTCTATGACACTGAATAACCTTTTCAATTATTAATATTTTGCAAACCTGATGTATGAAACAACTCAATGCCATTGGGATTTGCAAAATGGCGTGTTCTAATCACCAACACAGAAATTGACAAGGTGCAGGATTCGGATTTTATCATACAAGTAAATATTTCAGTAATGCCTTGTCTAATCGTAAAAGGGATGAGATCTGCCACATAATCTATTTTCCAGGATTTTACTAATAAAATGTCAAGCTGTTCCTGCCATGATACCTGTCAGCTAGCTGCCATTGAAATAGTAATTTAATGTTCTAATACAATAGAGGCTCTACAAAGGATAACTTGATGTAGAGAATTTATCCTAGTGCCACACCTGAACTATTCCAACATTCCTGTCTACACAACCATTGCATGTTAATTATACCCCCTTTAAACAGGTCCATACTGCCTTTAGCAATTATTGAAAATTTGAATTGCTACACAATATTGAAACATCAATTTAAATAGTATGGTCATTTGGGTTACCTCACTGATTTTCTTCTAATCTCCTCACGACTATATAGCAGGGGACGTAGTGTAAGAGTGTGCGCTTCCGGATAAAATTGTGAATTTTTGCACACAAGTTACTTTAGGCATTGATATAAATCCATAAAATTGATGGAAGCACTTGCCAACCCCCCGTAATGGCCCCCAGCTTGGTTCAAGGGTTATAAAATTTAAATTTCTGAATGTGTGTAAAAAGCACACCGTGGTGTTGTCTGGTCACAAGGATTCAAACAAGGTATAGTTTTACATATCTATGGCCTTATAGTTCCGGAGTTATGAGGTAAAAACGGTAAAAATGGGAAAACGTCAATTTTTATGTGACATGTCAAAAAGTTAAAAGTGCTTGATTCAGTTAATATGTGGTGCAAATTGTTTCCCTGCTTAAAAGCGATTGAAATATGAATAAGTTGCCTTATCTGTTATGAGATTAGTTTTCACGTTATCCAAAAAAAGGTCACAGGTCAATAGAATTCCAATAGCTGCCAATAGCTGTGATAGCTGTGACTTATCGCCATTTTGGTTAATAACCAGATACGTAAGATAGTCAACACTATTCCGTATATTTCATTCTACGAGCTAAACCAACAATTTGAAACACATTGACAAAAATTGGAGCAACTTTTAATTTTTGACCCCTGTACAAACCAAAATTGACTTTTTTACAGTTTTACAGTTTTTTACCCATAATTCCTAAACAAAGTCACAGGTAGGATAAACTATACCTTTATGGATCCTTGTAACCAGGCAACATCAAGGTGTGCTTTTCAACACAATCGACATTTTAAAAATTGTACCCCTGTGTAACCTTGAATCCACTGGGGGCCATGAAAGGGTGTGGCAAGTGCTTCCATCACTTGTTTTGATTATCAATGTAAGAAATTACGTGGTGTAACCAAAATTCACAATTTTAATCCGGATTTGCACACTCACATAAATCTGTTCACTACATTCCCCACTATAGATACGTCTGTGTTCCGCTCGAATATGAAGTAGCGACGCGGGCGTATACATTGAACCGACTTACGCGCGCGCGTACGCAAAGCACAGGCGCACATCCAAACTGAAAGGCGGCACTGGGTAACGCGCGCGTCGTCACTCTTCATACTTCAGACAAGACAAAGCATAAGGGAGTATTTTTTCTTCACAGATTTCTGTTTTCCAGGATTTCTCAGTATTTACCACTTTTGCGACATCTTTGATTTACAGATTCACCAGCAAAAACATTTCTCCCCCCTCCATATTCCCTATAGGTCAAATATATTTTTCCAAGCTTTGGTTGCAGGTCCGTCGCTCATTGTTAAATACAACAAAACACAATAAACGTAAGGCTTTTCCTAGGTTTACTGACATCTTTCTCTGACTACCAAATTCAACAACCTTTACACTTGGTTAGGGTTAAGGTTTACAGGTTTACTCGTAACTGGGTGTTAATTTGTGCTTGTAAGACTCAGGGAAAGGTAGTCATGTAAACCTCATCAGCTTATGAAACAACCATTTGTAATGAAATGAATTGAATGCTTGTTCTTTTCGTTTTGTTTCACATCCTCACACCTACCTCAAATCAAATCAACAAGATACAACCACATACAACACATTTTTGTGTGTTTTTTTTTTTTTTTGCTTTTGTGACTAAATGTGGTTATGTATACATTGTAGTACATATAATCTACAGATTGGGGGAGGGTAATTTACTGTAATAATTTAAGATGAAACAAGCAAGGCGGTTCTTGACCACAAAGGTCCCCCGCCCGTCCCGATAGTAATGGAGGGAAATAGAATTTTAGATCACAGGGAGAATTTGATGGAAGATAATTGTTCTCAAACCACTGAGGCTGCTGGCGCCATAGTCAGTTGCAATTTGACGGTACCAATTGTTGACTATATTTGAGCCATACAACTTTTGTAGTTATGACCTTAGATGACCCTACTTGACCTGAAATGACCTTCACAATTTTTCGGTTTAGAAAAATGCTGACCATTTCCTCACAATGTTCATGACCTACCACATGTTGAGTTAGTTGACCTTGAATATCCCCACACCTTGAAATGACCTTCAAAATTTTCGGCATGAATGATCAGTTTTCATGGCCATACTACCATGTATATGGATTTTGACCTTGGATGAAACCCCCACATGAACCTTGAAATGACCATCCACATTTTTTGGCACTGAATGCCTGACTACACCCACCAAGTTATCATCATCCTACCCACCTACTTAGTGGTTTGACCGTGAATGAACCCCACATGACCTTGAATGACCTTCAATTTTTTTTTTGGCAGTGAATGCTAAATACACTCACCAAGTTTTTCATCATCCACCACATTTGACAGGGGTTTATAGCAATTTTACTCCATGTGTCCGAATGACCCCCGCATGACCTTGAAATGACTCAAATTTTTCGGCACTTGAATGTTTGACCACACCCACCAAGTTCATCATCCTACCACATTTGACAAGGGTTATAGCAATTTCATCCCATTTGACCTTGAAATGACCCTGCAGACCCTTGAAACGACCTTCAAATTTTTTTGGCACTGATTTCTGACCACACCCACCAATTTTCATCTCCTAACCACCACATTGACAAGGGCATTATCAATTTAATATCCATTTATCCTTGAATGAGCCCTGCATACCTTGACATGGACCTTCAAATTTTTTCGGCACTGATGTGGACCACAACCCACCAAGTTCATCATCCTACCACATTGGACAAGGGTTATAGCATTTAATATCCATTTGACCTTGAATGACCCCGCCCTGAGACCTTTGAATACCTTCAAATTTGTTGGCCCTGAATGTTTGAAACACATCCATCCACCCGTTTCATCATCCTGCCACCATTGCCAATAGTCCTAGTGGGGGTAGAAGGGGTGGTCGTGCACCCCCCTGAAAATAAACTCTAATCATTCACTATATCAGAAAAAATGCGATTAGCTATGTTAAAAAAAATCAAAAAGTGTCCCACGTATCATTTTTATGCAAATTTATGCAAATTAGTATCGCCATTACAGAAAATACAATTTTCGCTCTAGCTCATCCAATACTACTACTGTTAATAAATGAACAAATGAGCTGACTGGACCTATTTTCGAGGTCGAAGATCAAGATGGAACCATTTCAAAAACCAGATGTCCCATGGTACGTATATGTAAATTAGGGTCGGCATTATCGTAAAATACAATTTTCGATATATCTCAACCAATACTGTTGATAAAGGAACCAATAAGATGACTGGACCTATGTTTGAGGGTCAAAGATCAAGATGGAAACCATTTTGAAAAATTACCCATCATTCCATGTGACATTATGCAAATTATGTCGCGCATTAGCAAAATCCCTATTTGGGTATAATTTGGCCAATTTCCCACTTCCTGCCATGATAAGATTGACAACCATGTTTTGATTGTCGAGGATAATTTAAAAGGTACTTCAAAATTTTTGTTCATGGTGTAACTTAACAGGTTCACCTGCAAATACTAAAAATATGGCAAATTAGGAGGGCCTTCATGTCGATAGTTTTGGTTTGGGGGTAAATTGTAGAAGCTTTGTTGGACAAGTAATTTAGACTTGCACATCTATACATAATACTCAATAACTCTAGCGTGAGGTACCCCGTTTTGGCTGGAGTTACTCCAGATTCCAATAATACTGGCAAACATTTCGTTAAATTCCAAGAATGCATGATACAAGACTAATTTCTGACTGAGATACGATGTTGTATATCATATGCCGCAAAAGAACCTGAGGACAAGAACTCTACAGTCTCCAATGACTCTCTCCCAACATGCCAAGTGTGATATCCATATTGTAGCCTGGTAGTTTTACAATTACACCATTCGTCTTCGAACGCATCCGTCCATGTGCATCCATATTAATTGAGCAATTTTAAAAAAGTCAGGAGGTCAAATAGAACGACTATTTTCGTATGCCAGCCGCCAACCAGAAAGCATTTGTTCCAGTCTTGTAGGACTTTGATTTCATATTCTCCAACAGAGTGAGTCTTCTGTTATCTTTGTTAACCCTCTCGTGTATGTGTGGTGTGGGTTGTGCTCTTGTAGGTGTTTGTGTGTGTGATATGAAAACGAAAAAACTATCGCTCTGAGAACCTGTTGAAACGCCCCACGAAGGACCAAATGAAAGCCCACAAAGGTAGAATCACCACAAAAAGAATTGCAGTGCATTTGCAATTTGGGAAGAACTGTTTCTGAAGCTATGCACAAGCTTACACTCTGGAAACCTTGACATGTGTCAAGGTGTTGTCTCTCATTCGTCGCGAAGGCCAGGGCTGGTTTTTAACTCAAAACAAAATCATAAACTGTCAGA
This sequence comes from Ophioderma brevispina, assembly GCA_023653785.1. Classification (NCBI taxonomy): domain Eukaryota; kingdom Metazoa; phylum Echinodermata; class Ophiuroidea; order Amphilepidida; family Ophiodermatidae; genus Ophioderma; species Ophioderma brevispina. Next base: position 192,479 of record JAMKCH010003805.1, read on the forward strand.
GTGGCCAACCGGTTCAGAATCATGGTGAGATGCTTGCTTTGGAACATATATATAGAGACTGATTTCCATTGTCCCTCTGGGCACTGCGTTGCTGGTACAGTCTGCCAGAGATGGTTAAAACTTTGCGCTATTTCTAAGTCATCTTTACAAAGCTATTACCATGTAGGAAGAACCGGACATGGTCGAAGTATTGAATTTATCTACGCCAGCTCCATGTCGTCGACTGTGTTAGAGTCCAGGAAGGTATATGGACTCATGGAAAAGCTTGACGGAATATTAGAAGGAGAGTGGACATCTTACACTCGATAAAGTTGATCCAGACCCATTTTCTGGGCCCGTGACTCCATTTGCTCCATTTGCTATTCCAAGAGGAGTAGACTTGAGGGAGCTTTGTGGGTAACGCCTTAATCTCTACCTTGTCACGGAAAATAAATTCTGGTGGAAGAGGGTCCACGGAAGACAATCTACGAGGGGGGGGGGGGGGCGAGCCCCTGGTGAATCGATACTTCCGGTTGTCCAACTCGTTCAAGATCAGCGTTTTTTGCTGATTACATATTAGGTATCACAGACTGATAGCAATATGATGGTCGAGATGTCATTCCATATGAAGCTGCTCCAATCTTATTCCTGCAGTTCCTTTAAATTTACCGAGGGTGTAAAACTACTACGATGCTGACATGCTTTTTAAAAGTATTTAATGAGTACAGATTGTAAGTCTAAATGTTGATAATCTGTTTGGGGATTGATTTTAGAAAACGTCTTTGGCCCAAGTAGATTTTCCTGTAGTTCCTTAATATACAGAGGGTTTAAATATTACCATGATACAATATGGATATACACTTGCATGTTGGCAGAGAGTAATTGGCGACTGTTCGTCACGTTTGCTTTTCGCATATATAACACAGTATCTTAA